>VYZQ01026409.1:0-10349 GCA_013400655.1 Mystacornis crossleyi | reverse complement strand
TTTGGTGGGTGTGGGGTGGTGTGTGTGTGTGTGTATTTTCTTTTTGTCCCAGAGTGTTGCACTGCTGGTATTAGAGCTACAATTGTTCTATATATAAAGCAAAGATCCCTTCAACGATCTGCCAAAGGCTTTATCTGTGAACAATCTTTGTCTGTACTTGCTTTGCCGTTAACCAGTTTTGACTCTACTCCATAATGGCTGGAGTTGCTTTGCCTTAACTGATATGTATCAAAGAGAACTGCTAAAATTAACTGCTCATGAACTGTGTCCAGGATGTTAGATTAACTCATGTGGAATCCCTCAGTGAACAAACTGATTTATGATGTGTTATGACATTGTTATTTGATGTGTTGCACAACAACTCAATTTTAAAAAATGAAGAGCGCTCCATTAATAGGAGATAAATCTTTCCAGTGTAATTCAAATGAATCTGCAACAGCTTTAGAGAGAGTGTGATAAGGGATCTTGTGTGGGTTTAGTGACTGTGTTTTGCATTCTTAGGAATATCTTCCACTGGGATCTCTTTGTCAGTAATGACAAAACCCATCCAAAATATGCCAAAATGCAACACCTTTTGGGAGATTGTAGCTCTCTGTACTTTCTAAAATACAAAAGGGTACTACTACAAGTGATTCCCAACAACAAATACTTTCAGCTTTGAGAATGTACAAGTGCATCAATGATGCCTTCTTTCCACTTGTGTAATTTGCTGAAGTCCCTACAGGGTACATCCATTCCAAGCTTATCCAGCCATAGTTAACATATAGCAAGTGCTCAGAGCAGTCAGTTTCACTTTCAGGAAAAAAATCCACCTTTAAACATTTAGATATAAATTGAGTATTTCTTTTAAGCAAGCACTATTCCATTACTGGAACATGAACCAGTGCAAATGCTGACCTTAAATTACAAAGTTTCTAGAGTGTGTTTCAGATGACTACATGTTAAAAGCTCAGATCTCTCTGGATACCCAGCTTCAACAAAAATGCCTTTGAAAAGGCTTGAGTTATATACTGTGCAGTATGTCTCATTTCACAGCCAAGCCACTCAACTTAATAAAGAAAATCCTCTCTGGCCTCACACAATTAGCTGGGTAAAAAGCTGGTCAGTGCCAGTCTGCAGACAGGGACAAGCTGATGCATAAAGCTGGACAGTGTTTCATGCCTGCAAAAGCCTCTGAACTTCATCTTGCCACCAAAACACCTGGATTATGTCAGGATGGTATACCGGGTCTCATGGACTGATGAGGTATTTTCTCACTGCTAGTCTGTAAATGGAAAGGAGAAATGCTGAAGGAGCTGAACTGCATCCCAGTTGTTTGAGGACTACGCTGAGTAAGAACTGGTTTGGCCATACCTTTGTATGAGAAACTTGACTTTGTTCTATTCTGGGTGTTAGTGAGTTATCTTCTCCAGCAGGCAAATAATGAGCTTTTTTGAGAATGTTCTTTCTAGCATTTTCCTGTACTAATCAGGAAATTCATTATGAAAAAGAAGGGCTTTTTGTATCATTAACTCTTATAAAAACAGCATCTTTAGGCCCTTTAGCATACTTGCACCTCTCCTGCCTCTGTGATATCCCAAAAATAAAGAATTAGCTCAACTTGAAAGCAAACTACAAGTTAGCATGCCATTTGACTCCCAGTATGTCAGGATCAGTTCCTCTTGTGGTGTAAGGCTTAGAATTTTCATAATTAAGAGTGCTGTGATGATTTTACCAGTACTTTAGAACCAACAAGACACACTGGGGTGTCCCATCACACTTCTTTCTGGAATAATGTTTATCTCAATGATCATTTCTAAAACCATAAATAAATCACATGCCAGGAATACAAAGACCTTCAAAATTTTGGGCATGTTTCTCAAATCACTCTTTTGCCCTCTCTCCCTCTGCTGACTCTGCAAACTCCTGCACTGTGAGCATTTGGTCTCACATTTAAATAAATATTCCCCATCACTATTATGCTGTCACCTGTAATAGGAAAAGGCTGCAAGAAATCAAAGGAGAGCTTAATTTGTGTGGTGGCAGAAAGTGTACAGAGAATAATCAGTCTTCATTGTGATTGTTAACAAAAGTGAGGGAGCCTAATGGAGACCTTGGATTTAGTACAGTCTCTAAAACGCTGAGGGGATACTTTCAAGACACAGAACCGCCTACTTGAAAGAAATACTTTTCCTGTGTTCCTCATAACTTGATTTTATTAAAATGGAAAGAGGTTAGAAAATAACTGTAAGATTTGTTTCCTTTTTCTCATTCCTTGGCTCACTAAGGGAGTCTGATGAATATTGCTTCGCTCTATGAAGGCAGCTTCTTCTCTGTTGTACGTATTGGAGATATCTGTGTCTCCCAACAGGTGCTCCAATGCAAGAGTTAGGGTAGAACCAGCAAGCAAGTTTAATTAAATCTGGGGAAAACATAAAGCATTTACTGCTATTTTCATAATTATGCTGATACAGCTAACATGCTGCTTATGACTAAATTCCTAGCTTTTTGCCCCATCTTAGCTAGCTCCTATTTGCAGGGATACCCAAGAATGAAGAACCTCTGCACTGGAATTCATGTGGAAGGTTTCATAACTTCCACACTAACTGAGCCCAGGAAAAGAAGAAATCAGAATAGTTTCTTTTCCTTTTTTTACAGTCCCTTCTCTATGTGCTACTTGGAGTTTCTGGGAGTGGTTCAGTGTTACCCTTGGCTTCAAAGGACATTCTGGAATGAGTACAACATACAGGATTTGGCCTGTCACTTCTAACGCTGCAACCCACCAGCATGGGTTGCAATCCTGATTTTGAGGAAGTCAGGAATAAAACTTTTGACATCATGCTTTTGACATCTGCAAGACTCTTCAACCCCTCAGTGTTGTTGCAGTGCCTGGACAGAGGTGATCAGCAGTGGTCCACTGATAATAAATCTAATTACAATATTTCAGGGATGATGATTTCTTCAGGCATAGCTGGCCTATGGGAGTCTATGTATGATGAGAAATGGGGTGTCCGGGACTATAGTAAATGACCCTCAGAGTGGAAAATCTTGGGCCTTTGATCTCATTCAAACTAAAAATACTTTTGCTAATAAGCCTCCTCAAGTCATACAACATCCATTTCAAAATGCTGAGCACATGGTTTTAATTTACAGTTTTTACCAACTTTCATTTATATTGTGCTAGAAGTCCTGAAATGACTCGCACCAGAAGCTCTAAAATATTGGAAAACCAAATGTGAATAACCAGCTCTGTTGGAATAACCAGTGATAAAAGCAGCAGACATGAGTGTGAATTCCTGCTTGAGCTTCTGACAGGTATTAACCAGGTCACTTTTCATTCTCTGTGCCTTTAAATGACAATTAGATCCAATAAACAGTAACAATAATACAAGGTAGCTGTATTGTTCTCTTGAGCACCAGAAAAAGCAAATCCATGGAGATGCTGAAACCCCGTAACTACCAGCTGTTGTGACAGATACAACCAGTCGTACGGTTTAGTTGCATGTCTGTTCCCACTCTGCAGAGAGCATAGTCTTGCTCCAATTCCAGCCCAAGAACTGAGATATTAAGTTCAAACACTGGTATCTGCAGTTTAAAGCTCTGCAGGCACCAGTTTAATTTCTGGTGTCTCAAGCGAGCTGGAAACTGTAATGCTTTTTGGGTTACAGAAAGAGTATTAAGTTCACAAATTGTTGCAATGTTCAGAAATAAATGTCTTAGTAATTGCAACCTAGAAATAATTTGAGAGCTTCACAAAGATACTGAAATTTTGTCTTCAACCCACAGTGCTTTCTGCAGATTTAAAGGATAGTGGCATCGAGCATCTGTACTGACTGCCTGCTTGGAAGAGGGATTTGGGAAAGTGTGAGAACACAAGGCAGGTATGTTTCCCTGCAAAATGAGGTTCTTCTAACACCGACCCTTGAAAATTAAAAACAATTAAGTTTCTAAAACACCAGTCATTGCTGAAAATCTCCATTTTTGTGCGACAACCTAAACACTGTACTCTGGGGAAGTCAGCTTACAGTCATTCATCCAAGCAGGCAGGGAACCTCACTAATAGGACCGAAAGAAGAAAGAAATCACACCAAGTTCACACCGCTCAAGCAGTAACACTGTGATTTCTTCTGCCTTTTACCTGTCTCATCAACTCCTAATGACAGTGAAAAGATTAATAAGGGTTTGCAGTGTAAAGCCTAGCACAGGGGAAACCTGTTATTTTACACTATGTCCCTCTGAAGTCCCTAAATATGCTTTGCCGGGAGCCCTGCCACTGATCTCCTCTCTGCAGGAGTGCAAGGTGAGTGAGTGCCCTTCCTTAAGATCATTTCTGGCCTTTGCAATCCAGGAACCTCTGACTCGCCCGAATGATGTGGGCTGGCTTTGTAACATGGATTGCTACTCACTAGGGAGCTGAGGGGAGGCTGTTAAAGACTTTCTGAGGACTGCAGGTTGCACTTTACTTGAAGTTGAGGTTTTTAAGGCCAATGGTTCATTCTGTTTATAAGCGAAGCACTCTGGGACTGGAGGAGGATCCTGACTGCTGTTGCAACAGCGTCACAAAGTGACAGCAAATAACAAACAGATTGAAAATCACTGTGAAAATACCATTTACCAAACAGGGGCTTTTGTATCTACTGAGTGAGCAGTTCTGAGGTGGCAAACACACACAGGAAAAAATGGCACAATTCTGCTATTTGACTTCTATACACTGGCAATGTTAAGCTGCCTCAGGTAGAGTAGGGACTCGAGTGTCAGACTGTTCTGGGGATTCTTCCCTTTTATGGCCCATCTTATAAAGATGTAATTCCTACCAAATACCAATCACAAGCAGCACCCATAATTCTGCAAACAAACCAATCAGCAGAATCCTCCAGACCTGCCTGTGGGAGGCAGGTACACCTGCCTTGGGCTTGGATCTGAGGGAAAGGAAGGCCTCATACCTGACCTGTTGTACTAACACTTCTGGCAGTTATATACACAATAAATACAACAGATGAATTGCCAGCTGCCCCTCGAGCCATCATTAGTGACTGGCAGCTTGCTTAATAGGCATCAAATGCCTGGGTGAGCCCTCCAAGGGGCTGTGGGGCAGGAGCACAGTCACTGCCTGTGCAGAGCAACACCTACGGGTAGGTACAGCTATAAAACTTCAGCTGCTGATCCTTTCAGGTGTTACTGACACTACTGGAGTTTTAATACTTGCATAGTTTCATCTTCAACAGTTCCCATGGTGAAGGCATTAAGCAGCTCCTGCTAGCATTCAAAGGGAGTTAAATGGAAGGATTTCTATTTTTGATGTATGAATTTCTACCCTGAGGTTAATTTTGCTGGGGGAATTTTTTTACTCTGGGGCGCAAGAGGGTGAAGGGAGTGATAGTTTAACAAAAGCCAGCAAGCTGAAAACTATGTGCACTATGTATAGTTATGTGTAATCAAACCCTTTAACAACACTTCTTTCACGAACTTCCAGCAATCAAAACAGGTGATGCTGTTTTTGATGACTCTTTCAGGCTTCACAAAGCCTGAAATTCTCTAAAAGCAAGAAGGTGCCATTTCTACTAGGCAAAAGGCACTTTTATTTCAAAAACTAAAAAAAAACCAGTAATACTTCCTCATACAAACTATACAGACTATCAAAAGTCAGCTAGCTCTGAAACTGAGCCCTTTAATTCAGTTCAGAAAACTCTGAGCCCTGATTTTTCTTTAGGACAAACAAGTAAACTTCTCTTGAAGTCAGTTACACTGGTTCTGTCAGCTCAGAGCATCTCAGCTTTGTGATCACAGAAATGTTTAGTTTTTCAAGGGGACAGGGCAGATTGAGAAGAGAGCCCAGGATGTGGCCTGTCTGTGTACCACTGTGTATATTACAGTTTTGCCACTGAAGGTCCAGCTTCAAGGCTGCAGAGCTGTCAGTGACCAAACTTGATGGACCACCCACCGGCCTTTTATTAACCAGCACTTGTTCCCCCCTCTAATCCTATCACCAGAGTAATCAAAGCTGCCATGTCCCAGGGTTTGATGGAACAGCAGGACCTGGGAAATGAAGACTGATTTTGTTAACAAAGTCATTCCTGCCCCATGAATGCTGTCTCATTGGTAGAAAGCGGGGAGATGAGGTTTATTTGTGCAGAGAACGAGGCGGCAAAGAAATGAAAGGGGGAGAATGGTGAAGTGTGAAGTTTAATCTGGCACAGTCTGAGGTTTCTTTCTTTGAGGCGGTCTCTGATCCAATCAACACTGGTTTGATATTTAACATCTCCCCCTGCAGTTGGAAATGATACCAGCCGGAGGAGACCAGAGTCAGGGCTTCCCAAACAGCCAAGGGGGAGAAATGGGGATGCTGGCAGCTCCCCACCAGCCTGACAGCTTCCCCACCAACAGGCTGGCATGAAGCTGGACCCTGACACAAAATTTCCCCTATGAACCTTGGGATTCAGGGCATCTGCAATGAGCTGAATGCAGACTGTCCCTGAGGAGAGCAAGCTGAGGATGGGATGGGAGAGGGATTTTAGTTCTAATGTAGAGGAAGGGCCATGAACACTGTCTGGGACTGGGGATCCTGCTGAGAAACAGGATCAAACACAATCAAGAGATGCTACCCACCTCCCCAGAGAACAGCAGTTTGGGCAGAGGAGTAAAACCTTCCCCTTGCTGACCGTACAGACCTTCCGTGGGGACACACTGAGATCACTCCAGGGTGGTGGGGGTCCCATGACAGCCCTGGGTCATCAGGGAGGATGCAACAGAGCAGCTGCAGGAGCCACCATCACAGCTCTCCTTACTCCAGCAACAGCCTGGGGAGAGCTCCCCATCACAGACCCACATGAGGGTCCCAAAGAAGAGAGAAAGCTTAGCCCTATCCTCAGCTGGCCCTCAGAGGACATGTGGTTGAGTCCTCATAGCCAGTCACGGCTGCAGGGCCTCCACCAGGATTCCACGAGAAGGCCTGGAATGCCATCCGCCCCTCACCAGTTCTCAGTCCTGGCCAACTTGATTTTGCCCTTTTCTGGCCACTCTGTACATAAACATCAGTGCTGTCAGACAGACTTCCCCACTTCCTCTTCACTTGCCTCAGCTCTTTCGGTCCCACCTTCCATGAAAACCCTGAAACTTCAAGGAGTAGTGAAATTTCAACCTGACTCAAACTTGCTATGAACTCCCTCGCATCCAGGCTCCCAACACATCCAGGCTCCCAACACAGCCTTCTACTGTGATGCAGACACCTTGACACCAGCGCTACCATAGCCGGGCCCGGACTTTGAGTGACCAGCAGCTGCCAGAGTCCCAGGAGGTAGGATAACATTCCCCCCCGGGATCCAAGCAGGAGAGCAACTGCTCAGCGGGAAGCAGGAGGACGGGAGTGATGTGGAAAAGCAGCAGGAAACACTGTGCAGAGATTTCAGGGGGATGGAGCATCAAACTACAAAGTTTCGGGGTTTACAATAGAAAACAATGCTCCCTGCTCTACCTGCAGGAGCTGGCTCTCCAGGAAGCAGCTAATTATACGAGCCACCTTAATCTTTTTATCTGGCTAAGACAATCAACATTTCAAAGCCACGCACAGAACGTTTCAAAGATTGTTCCTGGTCAAAAATGCAAGTGTATCCACTTTCTTTCAGAGCAGATCAAAACTAAGTACCACACCGGGACCACTCCTAGATTTCCTCCTCCTCACGGTATCAGATTAACAGATTTGGTGTATGTAGTCAGATTAAATATTTGCAGTAGCACAAAGCTGCCTTTGAGGGGAAGAAGTAAGGAAAAAAAGCTTTTTTTGTCTTTTTTTTTTAATTTGCTTAGGGCAAAAATACTGGACTTTGGGGACATGGGAAACAAAAGCATTGACATGATTCAGCAAGGCACAGTCTTAAAACCTGAATTCTGAATGAAGAAATAATGTGCGGTATTCCTGTAGCAGTAATGCTGAAAACAGGTAAAAAACCACTGATGCCCTTAGCAGAATTGGGACTGTAATTTATCACAGATGTTCTCATCAAACTGTGCAAACACCCTGCGTGACAAAAGCTGCTCAATTTCTGATTTCTATTTTAGTGTGTTTTAATTACGTGTTGCTTAAGGAAGGCTGCAAGACCTGGAATTGGGAGGTGAAACCTTGCAATAGTAATCCACTTCTCTAAATTAGCACAGTAATACACCAAGCAGTAGGACTGCCAGACGGTGTGATAACATTACAAATTACTATTGTTAAACAACTAGCCAGGTGTCAGGATGCATGAAATCTAGAGGAAGCAAGAAAATAAATATCTGGTTTGTTTTGTTTAATTTTGTCTCCTGTTGTTCTGGTGGCCTTGTTCCCAGAAAAAGCTTCAATCTAAGAAAAAATCCTCCTGAACACTGATCTATTTCAGCAACTTTGTCAATTCTCTCTAACAATTAAAATGGAATGCATTTTTTTAATCAGCACAAATGTTTTGCATAAATGACTGTCCTCTACTCGCCAACAGCAGTAATACCTTTACTGTTCTTTTTCAGATTATTTTTGGAGCAAAATGAAAGGGAAATTTTTGCTTCTATTTAAAACCTGGAGAAAAACACAGTTATGGTAAGAGCAGCAGTGAGTTTTGTACTCTGTCCCTTTTCCTTTCTCTGTTGCTCACCCTCTCTAAAANAATATCACAGCAGTAACTGACACCACCTTAAATCTCTTCCAGATTATTTGTTTTCTTCCACACACATTCATTTCCTCAATTTCTAGTAAATCTCGTTTCACATAAACAGTTCCACAAAGCAAAGTCAATAGCTGTTACTGTGTTCCTGATTAATCCACTGAAATGAAATAGATCTCACGGCTTAGTATTTGGTTGTTTAAAGCTAAATCCACTGAAAGAATTCCAGAGTCCAGTTACACGAATAACTTTTGTTTCTTAACTTACATCCTTTTCTTTTTACTGAAATTTACCTGTTCTAAAATGAAATATACCCATGTATATGGCACACTTAACTTCCCCCAGTACAAGGGCAACATGAGCCACTTTGTTTTGACCCAGAGTGACCACTAAAAAGACAAGTGACAGTTTGCATGTACTTAAATCAATTTGAACAATGTCGAAATTTCTATTTTCATTGTTCATGCTTCATCCTCTTCCTGACAAGTACCACAGAGCTGCTTTACTTCAAAACAAACAAACAAACAAACAAACAAACAAGCAAAAAAAGGCACTTTTTACCCAGCTCCGGGACAGGATGGGAAGCATGGAAGTTTTCCTCACAAGAGGCAAGCAAGCAGACACACACATTCACACCTCGGACATTTCCCTCTCAAATAAATTATACACATGATCCACAAGCAGCGCTCGCCAAGCACATCGTGGGGTTTCTGCAGGCAGTGCTGGTCAGCGTGATGGCGAACAGACAGCCTAACACAAAAGCTGCTGAGGCCCATGAGTGACCACCCCGCTGCAGCAGGCTTAGGGTTCACCCCCACCAACTGATGGATGTGCAAGGAGAATGGCCCCAACATCCTGGGATAAGATATGAGGCCCGGAAGCCTCCTTACCTGGGAGAAGTTGAGCCCGTTCAGCGGGTGACACTGCTCCTCCACCCGCTCCACCGCACCCGTCTTCTTCTTCATCCTCTCGGCCTCCTGGGCGAGGTAGAGATCGAGCACCGGCACCCCTCTGGAGCGGATGTCCGTCTCTGTCAAGGAGTTCACCATGAGCATCACCCACACAGGCCTCTTGCGCTCCCAGTTCCCGGCGATGGCATTGAAGAGGTAGTCGGCATAGAGCCCTTTGCCCCGCTGGTCCGGGGTCATCCAGTGGGGCAGCATCAGCTTGATGTAGTCCAGGTGGCGTTTTAGGCGGCGGTACAGCTCCCGGGGCAGCACGTCCTGCAGGTTCTCCCCGTGGGGCAGCATCTGGCAGCTGGCCAGCCCCGAGATGGTGTAGGGGTCCGTGAGGTCCAGCTCAAAGTAGACGCTGGAGCTGGCGTGGAAGGCGGCCTTGGAGTTGTCAGGGATGAAGTCCCAAACTCGCGTGTAGGGCACGTGGATGGTGCCGAAGAGATAGGCGGGGGGGTCACGGCGAATGGTCCAGAGGAAGGAGTTGAGCTCTCGTTGCTGCGGGGAAGACAGAGGGGCTGGTCAGTGATGGAGGGGCAGAAGGGCAGGAGACAGTGATGTCACCCTCGGGGCTGCCCGCAGGGCAGGAGGAGCGGGGATCCCGCTTCCTCATCTCTTCGCACAAGCCCCACGCGGGCTCGCAGCAAGCAAAGCCCACGGGCACCATGAGGCCCGCGTGGGGCTGGGTCCCGCCGTGACCNGCCCCGGGCCCCGACCCCGGCCCCGCTCCAGCCCGGGCCCCTCCACGGGGGCACGCGGGGCAGCGCCGCCACACCTGCGGGGCCAC
>VYZQ01026408.1:0-28552 GCA_013400655.1 Mystacornis crossleyi | reverse complement strand
CGGCCCCGTCCTCGCGGAGCCCCCGACATGGCTCCCGCCGGGGGGGTGGGGGAGGCGGTGTCGCGGCGCCGCCTGCGGGCCCGGCCCGGCCGCCCCGCCGAGAAACAAAGGCGGCGGGAGCGGCTGGGGCAGTGCCGGGTCCCCGCGGGCTCCGCGTCCCCACTCGGGCAGGACAGAGGCTGAGCTGCAGCTGACGGTCTCAGGGCCTGAATACGGAGTTTCACCTCGTCTTGGCTGGGTGGCCGAGCGGTCCCTAGCGTTCCCGGCTGTCCCTCGGGGCAGCACCGGGAACACCTGCGGTGGGGTGGGGGCTCTGGATACGGTCACTACTGCTGCTGCCTTGTTCTAAGTTCTATCTGCCAGTAACTCCGGTGTTACCCACCGTGCCGCGCCTGTCGCCGCACGGCGCTCTGTGACAGATGTGCTCACACAGTCGTTCCCAGTACCACCAGGCTGAGGAATACGATGGTTAGAAATTTGGCATCTTACAATTCCTCAGTAGGAGCTGCTAGCTGCGTGGACGATCATATCTTTGTTTCCTGATTTTTTTTTTTTTCTAATGGAATACATATTTTAAAAATAAAATGACTTAATAAAGAAAGAGGAACTGGGGATGGAAAGGGCTTCTTTGTTCTGTCTTCTCCAGAACGTTACAAGTCTAAGAGCTCAGGACAAGAGCAGCAGAAATACATGCAACATGGTGACTGGTGAGTCCAGATTGTCCACATGCTGCAAGTTGTGTGTGTGTTTTCAGTAACCTCAGTCTAAGTTTTATCAACTAACCGTATGTACTCATAATCTTCAAAGAATTTTTCTTGAACTTACTTCCTGAAAAAAATGCAGTTATGCTGCACAGAGAGGAGTTAGCTTCCTTTATTGGAGAAACTTATTGCCTGGATGCTCTTTTTTTTACTTTAAAATGCAATATTAAAAACATGCTGCCAAGATCCAGTGAGGATGGGTGTTTGCAGTTTCCAGTGTGTGTCTGTAGGATAAAGGGAATGCACAAATTGGTGTGTTACAGTAAAAGTGGTGACTGCAGCCGCAAGCTGCATGTGTTGCCCTACAAAAGCCTGTTGAATGCACACTAGAGCCTTACAGAGGTTTTCTGCCATAAATGCAGGTTGGTTTGGTTTTAATAAGTAAAATTTCTGGGAATGCAGCATTACTTTCCTGAATCTTCCTCTGGACCTGGTACCTCCACTGCTGCATAGGGTCTTGTGAAGGGCAGTTTTGAGTGGTTCAGGGCTTTTAGTTATATAATCCCAAGCAGTCTTAAAACTGATACCAGTGATCTAGGGGGAAACTGTTACCTACAGGGTCTGTAACTTTAGCTGTAGAGAAAACCCAGGGAAGATCTTGCTGCTCTTCTGGGGCAGGAAGAGATGCCATTATGGCATGGTGGGGCTCTGGTCCATGCCTGGCACTTGGAATACTGCAGGGGCTCAGCTTAATGGCTCACAGTAGGGTAACTTTAAGAAAATATAAAGGAAAATTTTTTTCCATGGTAGAAGAAAGGAAAGAGATTTCTTCTGACAGCTTGTGAGAGAGGAAGATTTACTAGTAGGAGATGAATGGCCTAGTAGGCTCTTGATTTTGATGATAACAGGAACTAATTAAAATGGACCAGCTCAGTAGGGTCATGGATTTGTATTTAAGAAATTAATGCTTGCTTTACTCTGCTTCCTGGTGGTCAGAAGAGGTTGGTGATGGTTTGGTGGTGGACCTCTGCTGCTTATACTTCTGGGTTTCTTGTGGCTTCTGGTCTCTCACATGAGAGAATGATCTACCTTGTGGAAGAAGGGTTGGAGTTTCAAAAGTAGAAGTGAGGGCTAACAGCTCCCATTGGAAACAGGAGCCCTGCTGACCTCCTTGCTCTCTCCTTTGACAAGATAAACAGAGGGTGGATAGCTATTCCCTGAGTCATTACAACATAATAAAAACCAGTGCAGGAGCGGGAAGGGAGCACCTGGGAAAAGTGAGCCCATTCAATTCAGCAGCAGCTGGCTGTCAAAGAGCATCCGTGGCACTTACGTCTGGGATTCTGCTGTCAAAGAACATCTGTGGCATTCATGTCTGGGAGCCCAGCATGGCATCCTTGAGGCTTATTCCTCAGGAGAGTCTTCCTTCTCAGAGCTGTATCTACTAGTGCACCTCAGAGTGGACATGGAAAATGATGATGCTTTTCTGAAAACCTTGCTTTAGTACTGAAGTCAACTACTTGCAAGTTCCAAATAGAAGATTGGGACAAGTTAATTGCTCAAAATCTGTTTTCCAACCTCAGAGTATATTCTAACGGAGCATCATCCAGTTAGATGCAAAGCACATTTCAGTGTGCCTGCTGTAGGTCTTGTCTGAATCCCCATGGGTGCATTAACATCATTGTTCTGCCTTGGTTTCACCCTGGGCTTGTGGTCACCTAGGAAGGGGTTAGTCTTGTGTGCTGTAGAGGTGTAGTGTACTCTTGGGTGGCTGCTGGAGAAGTGAGTATCTTACTGGCTGTCAGAGCTTGAAAATGTCAGATTGGTGTCTCTGAAAGAATGATTTTTCTGTCCAGATGTGGGATCTACAGGAGCTTCTGTATGCTGATATTTACAGAGCTGTTGGATTTGCTATGTGAACACCATTATCTGGTGTTTTTTACCAAACATTGCTGCATATTTTAAGTGTATCTTCTGTAGAAATCTCATACAGCAACAAATGTGTCTTAAAGACTTCAGAAACCCTAGACAGCACTAGTTGCCTCATGTTGCACTAGTTACCTTTGATATTAATTTTTTTTCTCCTGTGAGCCTGGTCCAGTGCACTAGCCATGAACCTCCATGTAAACAAAAACTGTGTGTTTGGACTGCTGTCACATAACAGTGAAGAGGGGTTAGCGTTTGCTTCAGCTCTCCCAGGTTTTGATGTTAATTGGGGCCGGACTTGTGCAATGTGCTTGAGCACCAGTGAAAGCCCAGAGTTAATTCCCATTTTCACACAGGTGGGCTTTTGCAGTCTTACGTTCAACCATAGCCCTGTCTCAGCTCTACTTTGTTCAATCATGGTATAAGGATACATAAAGTTCTGGTTTTGTACCTGTCCTCTTTAGAGCTACAGTCATAATGTACATAGTGATGTCTGTCTGGTTTTCCTCCTTTATGCAGCTTGATCTAGTAGTGCTGAATCACCTCTTCTAGTCCTAATCTTGTGTTGTTTCACATCTTTTCACAACTATCTCAGTATCCGGTGATATTACAGCTCAAATGTATTCATGCTTTATCAAGGCTAATTAGTGCCTTAGACACAATCAGTATACCCACTGCAAAAACAATTTGTGAGTTTAAACAAGATAAGTCAATAAGAGAAGAATGCTGTCAGAATATACCCTAGAGCTGTCTGATGTTCTCAAGCGGAGTCATCTTTGGTGGTGGTGGTTCTTTTCTTTGCTTTCACTCCTGCCCTGATCACCTAACTTCTTTTTCTGTCTTTCTTTTGTCTTCACACATGGCATGTTTCATGTTAACCTCTTCCTATATTAAAAGGAGATCAAGAACTAAAGCTGCTGTTGCCTTTGTCATTTCCAGAGCTCTGGTCCTCCATGTGTGTAGTTCCATGTTTGAGGAAATCTCTTGATTCCAGCTCTCTCCTTTTGCTTGCTATTTTCAAATCGATGAGGCTGTCCTAGTCCTAATAGCAATGGGCTGAATGCTGCATCTGTTGCTCTTCTGCTGTGCTTCCCATTAGCTGCCTAGAACAGAACTGCACGGCCTGATAGAACACACTGCTCAGTTCCCCACCTCTGTGGCTGCAAAGCAGGGCTGCAGATATTGATTTCTGAGCCTCTCCTGCTAACAGTGCATGCTGCAAACAAATGGAATGTATGACTGGATTTGTCTGGTACAGGACTTGCCTGGTCTGGGTGAAGTACAGAGCTAGGAGAGCTTACGTGGCAGTGAGCTCTGGGAGTAGTTCCACAGTCATACCTGGGTATCATTCAGACTCCTCTGGGCTGCCAAGGGTTAATTTGAGAAATGTGTAGTAGCACAAGATGCCTCATAAAACTAAAGCGTCTGTCTTGGGCATCTGGCTGTGCATGTTTGCCAGTTTTCATACACTACTTGGTATGAGAAATTAGTTGCTGGAGTTAAGAATATCCTTGCATCAAGGGAGTGCTGTAGTTAAGACTTTTACTTTCTCTTTCCTTAAGGATCCCTGAGGACCTTGCAATATGAATAATTCTCTGGAGAACACCATTTCCTTTGAAGAATACATCCGTGTGAAGGCACGAACAATCCCCCAGCACAGGATGAAGGAGTTTCTAGACTCCCTTGCTTCCAAGGGGCCGGAAGCTCTCCAGGAGTTTCAGCAGACGGCCACCACTACAATGGTATATCAGCAGGGTGGCAACTGCATTTACACGGACAGCACAGAGGTGGCTGGGTCTTTGCTTGAACTTGCTTGTCCTGTGACAACCAGTATCCAGCAACAAACTCAGCCAGAGCAGCAGATACAGGTTCAGCAACCCCAGCAAGTCCAGGTAAGCATCTGAAATCATCCCTGAACGTGTGTATGACTTGCTAGCTGATGGAGTAGTGTTCAGAGCTGCTGTCTAACCTTAAGCTGCAGACAAGTACTTAAGAGGCAGGGCCAATTAACTTTATATAGTGTGGCAGTATTTCCCTTTCGTTTAAGGAATTTGGTAGTAAATTGGCGCTCTTGACTGTGCCTCCCTCAAGCCCTGCTGTAGGAGGAGCCACGTACATAGCAATGGAGTGGTGTCATCTATTGGAGACATGGTCAAGAGTTCTGGCATCTACACAACTCCTGAAGCCTTGTGCTCTGAAGCTGCTATAAATACCAGCCCCCTCTGACTGTCTGGTTGTTCAGGGTGGCTGTGGGATTGAGCTTGCCTTCAGGTTTGTTTTTGTTTTGGTTTTTTTTTTTTTTTTTTTAAATAAAATCAATAATCTTTAAATGGTTTTACTTGAACATTCTACAAGCTGTCGTTCTTGAACTGGCTTTTAAGTGAGGGAGAAATGCAAGAGAGTCAAATTTAGGATATGAACCAGGGGAAAATATATTTCAGGAAGGGAATTCTAAAGGATGCTTATGCATCAAGGTAGACTATTCATTTGCACAATGGAAGGAGTTGTCTTTTTTGTTGTTGGTGGTGGTTTTGTTGTTTTTTTTTTTTAGTAGATATTACATTAGGTATTTTATTAAGTATTAAGTAAGCAAATCCAGCATCAGAGGGGAAAAAACCAAACCAATTTGATAACTTACGATAACTGCTTTTGTCCTCAGATACGTTTTGTAATTTGAAGAGTTCATAGGTGGCAGGGCATTTACGAAGGTTTTTCTGTGATATGTCTCCAAACAGCTGAACTCTGCCTATAGCTGCAATTCTGAAACACTTGAGATATGAATCATTTTGCTTTCTGTAGCAGAATGTAGAATTGCGAGCTCTCTTTTTTTTACAGTAAGTGAGGGTATGGAGTCACGAATGACTGGAGAAAAGTTAGTGTGAACTTGCTGCAGTGCAGTAGACTTGTGCCAATAGCTCACTTGCATGCTTTTATCCTACAGCAAAGACAAACTTACTTCCTTCACTGGTAACTCATCTCCAGTTCATCTGTATTGAGTAAATGAATGCTTAACTGGGGCTTCTGTAACCTGTTTCCCTACAGTAATTTGTGTTGAAAGACTTTTGAAGAACAAAAACCTGAGGTCTTGCAGGCATGACTTGGATCTCTGCATGACGCTATTAAAACTGATCAAGAGTGGGTTTGGTTTTGCCAGCTAGTATGTTTTCTGAAAGAAGTTTTGTTATTCAGTAGAAGAGCTGGAAGGGTTGGCTTTTGAGTGCCTCAGCTTTAAAGATGTGGAAGGCCCCCAAACCAACTGTAAAAGTCAAAAGGCATCTTCTCCCCGCCCCCATTTTTTTCCTCTTGCTGCCTCCTTTCAGAACTGCTCAGTGTTCAGGCTTGACCCTTGTAACTGTTTTAGTAACAGAGATAGGGAGGGAGGTCATATATCATATGCTCCAAGGAAAAATAACCTGACTTTCTTGAAAATAAGCATAGAGTTGCTGCCAGAGACCGGTTCCTGATTTTTGAACTGAATGACCTGCACTCTGAATATGAAAAACTTCTACTGAAAGTCAAGATTTCAGCAAGTTTCCTAAAGAATGTTGTCTACTGTCCGCTCCTTGTTTTTGATGGGCCTCTGCTTTTGGATACCTGCTTTCCCATCTGTACAGATCATAATTAATGTTTGTGTTACCTACCCTGCTCACTTTAGGGTGTTGGAACTCCCCAGAACACTTAGGTGGCACATTTGGTACTAGATACGGCTGCAGCTTTTCTGTATCAGCTGTGCAGCTGGACTCAGGTGTATTCAAGCAGCTAGCTCAGAATTATCTTAGTTTTTCTGCAAGAATAGGGTGGAAAAGAATGTCTTTCCTCCTTTGAAAGAGTGTTCTTCTGTCTTTCAAGATTTCTTATCGAGACATAATTTGTGTTAAACCCATGATTTACTGTTCACTCATCTCTGCGCTGTCACTGTGGCAGCAGTGGCAGAGCACAGCTTCTGGATAAACCTGGATTTTTTTGTGACTCTGGGGAGTGACAGTGTTCCACCATAGCAGTGCACCTGGTCCAGCTGGCTCCCTGTGTTGAAATACTGCTTGTGTTGTATTAGGATGAATTTTGGTTATCTGCCAAAGCTCCTTAGCTCTTGATTAAACTTATGTCATCCTGGTACTTGACTTGGTAATCTGTTTAGTTTCTTGCTAATCCAATTGCAAATCAATGGAAGACTCTTTGAATGACTATGCTTTTGTCTGGCAGTCTGACAGTGCTGCTGAAGGTGACTAATAATATGACCAGTCAGATGACCTCACAGTTGCAAGTGCTGATGATGATCTTACGATCACAGAGATCGACAGTGCTCAGGTTTCATCCTGGATTTTACTTGCTGTGAACAACTAAAGACAGAATGTGACTCCTTGCTGTTTTAGTTTATTCTGGCAAAATAAATTTTTTCTTTGAAGAAGTTGTTACCTTAAGGTTTTCATGCCTTAAAGGTTCAACAAAGTCTTATCAAGTATTTATTTTACAGGATGAGTGGATGCAACTGTTGCGTTATTTACACTTGTCATTGCTACAGTTGAAGCGTCCTGGAGCTCCTTCCACGCCCAGTATCAAAGGGGTGCCATAAGTGACCTTAAGAAGGAATTTAGTGTGTCAAGAGTTGTCTTACCTTGTAGTGCATCAAGGGTGGCTGGAAAGGTCTGTGTTTTGCTCCAGTCAAGTAAGAGTTTTATCAGCTCCACTTTTGGTGAGATTGTTGCTCATTGGTCCTGTGCATGGAGGCCATCGAACTGATGATGCCAGTGAGAAGAGGTGTTTAGTGCTGACTTGCTTCCCAAATATGGTACTTCTGCAGTCGTCAGCGAACCTTTTGTTTCTCTTACACAAGAAGCTTTAACTGAAAGAATATAAGAGGACAGAAAGTATCTTTGCTTATGATGTGAATGGAGAAAACCCTCAGTTTCAGCTTTTTATGAACAGTCTGGTATCTAGGTGGCAAGATTTCCTTGGGCAGGGCTTGAGGGGAGGATGCTACATGTCAGCAAGATCATGGAACTGTACGGGGACTGGTTAAATGCCTGTGTAAAATATCTTTCAGTTGATACTTGTGCGTTTCTAATTGCTTAATTCCTTATGTATTTACTGTTCAGTCTATTCTGTGACTTCAGACCATTACAGGAGGCTGAACATTATTAATGACACAAGGCAGGGAAAGATGCCCTTAAATAGCTTAGAAAAAAGTCTGATCTCTGGCTAGAAAAAAGTCTAGTCTCTGGCTCTGCACAGAATGCATCTTTCCTTTCCTTCTGATGGATGTACCTTCCCCTTGCCTCTGTACTGGTTTTGAAGTTTAGCTTGGAGGTAGAGTTCCTATTTGCTTATGTTTGAAAAACATGCCAGTGCGATTTTAGTGTAGCAGCAGGTATTAATTAGCATTTGTTAGGGCTGAATGGGGCACTACAAAGAGTCGTTATAGTCAGGAGTGGTGTTTTCGAGGTAGCATCTACTTATATATGGAAGGGGGCTTCTGTTGGAGAGGTAAGATGTTTTTCCTTGGTTCATGTGTTTTAACTGTCTTAGACCTAAATCCCTCTCCAGTGTACAGGTTGACAGCATAATTTTGATATTGTAACTATTCAAACACACCCAAGGCCTAATTTAGCTGGTGGAATTCTCTCTCTGATGTTGATGCATGAGCAGAGGGAAAATCTGGAGTAAGTCAGTCTGGCAGTTGTTCTGAAAAGCTGACTTGTACCTTCCCCGTAGACCTTGTTTACTTAGATAGCAAAGGACTTCCTGTAAAGTAGTTAAATAACAAGTTCTGACATTTCCTGCTACTTCACTGATCAGTCTTTTCACTTACTCTTCACTTACACTTTTCATACCTGTTTTGTACTTGCATGTATACTTTCTGGTGTAACTTTACAAGGAAGTGCTTGTTACAGTGTTAGTTTTTAGTGCTGAACTTGCTTTAGCTTAGGGCTGTTGTTGAGGTAACTGTATTTTAAGTCTTCTGTTCTTAAATTGGGCAAAAAAACCTGAGATTGCTCTTCTCATGCTCTAACTTTTTTCCCAAGTATTTGACTTTATGTGGGAGGTTTGAGGTGCACCCGCATTACTTCTGGGGGCATTTGGAGCATACTTACCACAGCAAGTTGGCCACCTGCCCCTTCTCACCTCTTGTAGGTTTAGAGCCTGTTATTTGGGATTCCCTCCAGACGAAACTAAGCTGTAAGATGCAGTCTTGTGTCTCAGTGATGTCAAACTTGGCTGGTGGGCAAGACTAGAACTAAGTTTGAAATAGTCTTCTGGAAGGTATAATGTGGACATGTTAGTATGCCTCCAGTCTTGCTCTGGAGGTCTGCTCTTGTCGTGTACTACTGCTTGCTGGTATAAACACAGCCTCAGAAACCAAGATTTCTTTGTGAAAAGACACATTTAAGAGCCTGTCAGGTGCTCTAGGACAAGCTAGATATCAAAAAATCCATGCAGGAAAGAGTTGCTATGTGTGCTCATTTAGAGTTAGGTTTTAGGAAATACTAGGTAATCCAGTCAGTCTGCAGATGAAAGAAATAACAAGTAAAGAAAATCTCAGTTGTTTCAGAACCACAGTTCTGAAACAACTGAGTCCTTTTTGGGCAGAGAATCTGTGCAGGGAAGACATGTTACAGCTCCTGCTTTAAAGTTTGTCTATCAACCATTAGGAAAAAAAAATTCGGCAACCAGTCTTCAGCTGTTCTCATGGTTGTGGGGTTACTTATTTACTCTTTGCATGTGCTCGGTTCAGGACAGAATATGTTTTTGGGCTTGATGTGACAGAAAATGTCCTTTAAGGGAATTTAGTTCTGCTCTCCTGTTATGATACAGGGTTGATTTCTGACACTTTTGATTTTCTAGTCAGCTAGTACCTGATCCAGCTTCCAGCAACTTTATGGTGAAAAGGTGTTTCTCTGTGTCACGATAGCCTGCTGTAAGGTGATTCTTTCATGCTGTTGAATCCAGTCTTTGGGCAATAAATAGTATTTCAGTACTGGTAACTTGGCATGTTTCTTTCTTGCACCAGTAACCCAGGAATTTCTAGCATAACATATTTTCGCTTTAATTTTCAGCATAAAGTGAAGATTTAAAGTCCTCTCTGTTGGTCTTGGCCTGTAAATTTAAAACATTTCCCTTTGTACAGAGTCTTTTTATAAAGTCATCTGCTCCTGATGGTTAGTGTAATTCTTCGTCTAACTTGCTATCTGAGGAACAAAAGGACAATGAGATCAATAGCAGAAGCCTCTGGCCTCAGACTGGGTTGAGGCCTGTAAATCCGAAATGAATGCTTGTAGCGCTCCTGGGTACAACCTACTTGAAAATAGAGAGGGATCTACTGCAAGGTACAGTTGTTAAAAATGGATGTGTAATTCACAGGGGATGCATAATGTGTGGTAGGTAGAGGTCCAATATCCTTTAAAATAGGACCACTCTCTAGTCAGAAGCATAATGTCTGAAGTTTGTAACATGGAGAGCTTCAAGTGATTCTGGAGTTTGTCTTCATATTGTTTGGGTCTGGACTCATTCTTTGGGTGTTAACAATAACAGGGTGGACTCTAAAGCAGTAACAAGACATCCTGATTGTAGGAGTTAGATTTAGTCCTGGGAGAGTTGTGATGGGCCTCGGGGCATGACTGCTAATCTGCTGAAAGTGATGGAAGTTGCCCCTGACTTTCAAACTCTGTAGGCTCAGGCTCTGAAATGGTTAATGGTTCAAAGCTGTGCCAGGGGGTGTTCAGAGTGGATATTAGGAAGGATTTCTTTACCAAGAGAGTGGTCAAACACTGGAACAGGCTTCCGAGAAGTGGTTGGTGCCCCAAGGCTGTCGTTATTTAAGAGGCGTTTAGACAGTGCTGTTAATGACATGCTGTAGCTTCTGGTCAGCCCTGAAGTGGTCAGGCAGTTGGGCTAGATGATCAGTGTAGGTCCCCTCAAACTGAAAGTCTGTTTACAAGAGCAGAAGGGAGCAAATGCTGTCTTGTTGCATTTGTTCTTAGACCATTCCTCTTGCTGACAATGCCTCTTTCTTAAACCAATTCCATTACCTTTCTAATTGTGCTTGTGTGATAAAATGGTTTCAGCACAGGAGGAGACTTTGAATTCTTACTGCTAGCCGAGAAAAGTCTTTGCTTTATATATGTTACAACACTGACGGGAACTGTAATATAAAATTTTGTGTGGGAAGGTGGGGCTACTTTTAAGGTGCTTTCAGTCAATTGTGCAAATTCTGAAAACACTACAGAAGTACAGCACACATTTACCTCTTTCTGTCATTTTGACTCCTAGCAGATAAATCAAATGTTTCTTGTGTGAAATTGAAAACATCAGTGCAATAAAACATATAATTTGTTCAGTCTTTGGCCTTCGCTTTGCAGGTAATCTTTTGAACAAGGACTTAAATTAATAATAAGGACTCTGTTAGTGATTTTTAAAGTGAAATATTTTGGAGAATTCTTGCCTTAGGGATGTAATTGCAACTGGCTTTCTTAAACTGAACCCTTACCTGGGATCCATGTTTGGGCCTGTTTGCCCAAGGTAGTACTCATGCTCCGGGGTAGAACAGTATCAAATAGAACTGAGGAAACATCCCATAGCTGAGTTCATCTTTTTCAATTGGCTGCCTGATCAAGTCTGCCAAATCATCACTCACTGATGCAGTTTTTGAAACTGTCATGCTGACATAAGGTCACATGCTTCCTGTTAACCTTGCAGGAAATTATTATAGTCACCACGTCATCTGGATTACAGTATACTGCACAGGGTTCCCAGAAGGAACTATACCCTATTCTTCCTGGAAATAAATTAATTCTTAACAGGAGGTGACTTATAAATCAGGCCTGCCAGTGGGGCATTTTGCTACCCCAGTTTTTTCCTTAGCAACTCTTAATTGGCTGTATATGGGTCCTTGACATTTTTCAAGGCTTCNACCACGTCATCTGGATTACAGTATACTGCACAGGGTTCCCAGAAGGAACTATACCCTATTCTTCCTGGAAATAAATTAATTCTTAACAGGAGGTGACTTATAAATCAGGCCTGCCAGTGGGGCATTTTGCTACCCCAGTTTTTTCCTTAGCAACTCTTAATTGGCTGTATATGGGTCCTTGACATTTTTCAAGGCTTCTTAGCAGCGGCGTTGGGAAGTGAGATTTTGTGCACAGCAGGCCTGCATTGTAGTTCTTTTTGGTATTGTTAGGTTGGCTAATGTATTGTCTCTGTGCAAATGCTGCATTAGTGTGGTTCCAGGAAGTGAGCTAGATAAAGGTGAGAGAACAGTGAGTAGGAAGACATGTAGTTTTGCAACTAAGTAACTCCGTGTTGGCTCCAGAAAGAGGTGTTGAGGAATTCATTCCCTCCCTTAAAATATTGTTAATGAAGCCTGGAGAAAGAGATGGTCATGAGAACCTGGGATATCACTTCAAGGACCAGGCAAATGTAACAAGTTGTCTGTGTGAATGTGAGGAAAAGTGGAGAAAGTGTCTGGACAAGGGATGTGAAGCTATTGAGACCTGAAATTTGTGCTGGGGGCTACCTCTGACTCCTGGCTTTCAGTGTGCTGCTGGACTGCTGCTAGGTATTGTGCTAGACCTTGGACAAATGAGCATTAATGTGAGAGAGTGTGATTTTTTTTTTTTTCCCCCCCCCGCCCCTAAAATAAAAGGTACTGGTTTGAAATTAAGTCTACGTATTTTGTCTGTATTAGTCAGCATTGTCTAAGTGCATGAGCTAGAAAATGCAACTGAGTAGTTTGGACAATAAATGGTATTAAATGGAATACGTAAATAATGAAAAAAAGGTTGGTTTTAATTATCATTGCCAAAGAAATTCTTCTAGAGTTTAAAAAACGTGCTGCAAAGTAGGCCGTTAACGCGTGACAAAGACTGAGGTTGAACTTGCCACATTCTGTGTTGACACCTGCTTGAGTAGTATTACTATTAATAATAGGTTTCAAAGTAATATTCCTGTGCTTTATGAGGAAAGAGCCAAGTGCTGGTTTCGACTTACCCATATTTCTTATTGCCTGTCACCAGCAAGTGATCCTGTGGCCATCTTGGGACTGGTGTGGGCAGAAGTAAAACCATCTTTGGAGCAATGTAAGAATGAGGCAAGCTCCTGTGATTGCAATGTGCATGACCTTAAAGTCTTGGTATTGCAAGACCTATGCTAAAGTAACTTTTTAGCAATGCAAATAGCTTTGAAGACTCTTTTGGATACCAAGAATGCAATCTGTTGGCTTGAGCCCATAAAGCTTTGAGGGCGGAGCTGTAGCTCACCTGCTGTTCTCTCTGTGCTGAGAGTCCTGTGCAGTGTTGAGCAAACACATCTACTGTATCACTGTTATCAACCAGGCACTTCTAGAATAACTTGGTTTCCTGAAAACTTTACTAATGGATTAATATGTGGAATCATAAAAGTGAGCATAAAAGACCTGGAGCATAGATCTTGCGTGACAGACCATCTCTGTTGAATCACTGATGTTTGCTGGTCTCTAATTTCTGGCTTGGTGTCGTTGCAGGTTCAGGTCCAGGTCCAGCAGTCACCACAGCAGGTCTCTGCCCAGCAGCTTTCTCCACAGCTCTCTGTCCATCAGGCTTCGGAGCAGCCAATACAGGTCCAAGTGCAGATCCAAGGCCAGGCGCAGCAGCAGGCATCCCAGACAATACAGAGTCAGTCTCTTCAGAGCCCCAGCCCATCGCAGCTGCAGGCAGCTCAGATCCAAGTGCAGCATGTGCAGACTGCCCAACAGATCCAAGCTGCCGAGCTGCAGGAGGAACACATACAACACCAGCAGATCCAGGCCCAGCTTGTGGCAGGACAGGCCATTACTGGTGGCCAGCAGATCCAGATCCAGACAGTTGGGGCACTGTCACCCCCACCTTCTCAACAAGGCTCCCCACGAGAGGGAGAGAGACGGATCAGCTCTGCGAGTGTCCTTCAGCCAGTGAAGAAACGTAAAGTGGATATGCCTATTACTGTATCGTATGCTATTTCGGGGCAGCCAGTTGCCACGGTGCTGGCCATTCCTCAGGGCCAGCAGCAAAGTTATGTCTCTTTAAGGCCAGACTTGTTAACAGTGGACAGTGCCCACCTGTACAGTGCCACTGGGACCATTACTAGCCCCACTGGAGAGACGTGGACCATCCCTGTTTATTCTGCTCAACCACGTGGTGACCTTCAGCAGCAAAACATAACCCACATTGCCATCCCTCAGGAGGCCTACAATGCCGTCCATGTCAGTGGCTCGCCCACAACGCTGACTACAGTGAAGCTGGAGGATGACAAGGATAAGATGGTGGGAAGTACTTCAGTAGTGAAGAACTCTCATGAGGAAGTGGTGCAGACTCTTGCTAATTCGATCTTTCCAGCACAGTTTATGAATGGCAACATCCACATTCCAGTGGCAGTGCAGGCTGTGGCAGGGACATACCAGAATACAGCGCAGACAGTGCACATATGGGACCCACAGCAGCAACAGCAGCAGCCCACACCCCAAGAGCAGGGGCAGCAGCAGCAGCTACAAGTCACTTGCTCAGTAAGTTAAAACTGCCTCTTGGTCTCAGTTTGTGATTAACAACTTAAAAATGTTGTGGAGAGGGAGCATGCCAACAGACAGCTGGTGTCTGGGAAGCAGAGATGCATCTGTCCCAGAAGCCTGAACGTGACACAGGGCACTTGACTCCTAATGGGTATAAGACTATCATGTTGTAATGTTGGTACATAGTTGTAGGATTCAAAACTTTCCAAAAGAAAGTACAGTCTTGATCTTAGTGTTAAAAATTAATAGATACATACTAATTGCCAGATTCTTCATAGCAGGTATTTTGAGGTCTGCAGTATTTTCCTGAGCTGTTCCAGGAGTTGCAGTGGACAGGCAGGGATAATTGCAGCCAAATAAGGTGTGCTAATATGTACTAGTCATTATTAGTTACTTTCTGTTATGTTGCACATGGAGTCCACAGCAGATCCAGTGCCTGGGTAAAGTGTCGAAATCTGACTAGTTGTGAGCAAACTTCCTGGATCAAGTGTACTTTAGGGTACATAAGATATTTAGGGGCATGAGCCCCCAAATACATAAGCAATTCCAGGAGGAATTGCTTACCCCCCTCTCTAGGGGGGCAGTGAAGCTACTAGAGATGAACATCACACTTCTGGGAGTTGACCCTCTCAAAACTGTGAAACTGACAAGAAATTTGCCTGCCTGCCCTGCGCTGTCCTCTGGCATTGTGCTTCTAGAGGATCTGGAAAAATTGCAGCTGTTTTCCTCTATTTGTGAAAAATGTAAGTGTGTTGAGAAGCATCTGCCAGTTCAGCGGATTTACTTCAGCCTATGTCCAGCCTTCACACTGGACAAGGTGTCTGTGAGGTCAGGGCAGAAGACTGTCCCTTGGATTTGGCTTATGGAGGGAGCTGGCTCTGGAAAGCTTTCAGCTCTCTGGAGAGTAATGTGGCAGCACTTTGGAGGAGAGCAGAGGCTCAATCCTGGCTCCTAGAAAGACAAGGTGTCAGTTCATCCTTGGACTCTTGAAGTCAGAGAGAGGCTTTGCTTCACAACTTAGTCACCATCTGCCTTGGTTAAAGTTGTGCCTTTTCAGTCAGTCATTCTGCAGCTGTGCTACATGCTGCAGCTGCAGGGGCTGTTAAGCAAAAGAAGAGCTGATGCAGAAAATAACCAACCAGAGGTAGCTGGAAGGCTCCAGTCTGAGACTCTTGCAGACTTTGCCTCTTAAGCTGTTGGTTTTTTATACTAAATAACCTACAGGTGTTAGAAGTCTCTATGCTGTTTTCATATGCCAAGGTCTCCTAGTACTGTCAGAGCAACTTTCACTAATAGTGACACTTAGCAGTATCAAAGGAAAAGCTGCTTTTTGGAGCAGCTCTTAGGAAGGAAAAAGCAAAACTGTTTTGATATAAGAATTGCTATATCTGTAACATTCAGGGTGCCAGTGTGAGTTTGACTCAGGTCTGTAAAGCTGTTAATTGAGGTAGCTGTGGGTCTCCGTGGCGTGGAATTGAGAAGCTGTAATGAAGAATGCAGTGTGAGTGCAGCTGGAGGGCTAGCTGCAGGTTTTAGATTTGTCAGGTAACCAATAGCACCAATAAGTTTCAGTTTGAGATCGAAATTCTTGGTGATCTAAGGTCCCGCTGCAAAGTAAATTTCCAAAGGGTCTGGAGATGCCTTAGGTCTGTAATAAGTCATGCAGTCACTCTTCACACAATAGTAGCTAATCCCCTTTAGCAGTATTTGGTGTTTTGAGAACATTGCACTGAAATTGAATTGATGTTTTGATGCTGTGTTCTAGTCTTACTGCTTTATACTTCTTACAAGTGAATTAATCTTATCCATCATTGACGATAAGAACAGAATGTATTTATTCTGTGTGCCTGTTGCGTACTGCTTAAAGAAGAGAGCCTGGATAGGGAGGGATGCCAGTGGTTTATGGCATGTGATTGTACCCAGGACCTTCCTCAGGTCAGTCTAGGTGTGGAGCAGCGGTGGTTAGTAAAGCTGGTGGCACCTTCCTGTTCAGGGGCTGGTGGTCTCTGTGGGCTGCTCTCATAGTGAGATGGACTTCAGCGGTGATTCAGTGACAAGTGAGCTGAAGATAGATTTGTCCATTCAAACCTAAAAAGTTTTTGGAGTGTAGAATATTCTTTTGTGAGCAGCAATTCAGTTTGGACAGCAAAAGTTGCATTCCTTGGATTAATTTCTTGTTAGGAGTGTTGCAGAAAGTTGGTATCCTGGGATACAGGTATTGCGGGATTCTTGCTTTTTGTCCAGTTGCATATCAAAGTGTGTATATAAAATGAAGTGTTTTCTTTCATAGGCTCAAACTGTTCAGGTTGCTGAAGTTGAACCACAGCCACAGCCACAAACTTCACCTGAACTTCTACTTCCAAACTCCCTGAAGCCAGAAGAGGGTCTTGAAGTGTGGAAAAGCTGGGCGCAGACCAAGAATGCAGAGCTGGAAAAAGAAGCCCAAAATAGACTAGCACCTATTGGAAGTAAGTGTCATGACAACATGGCCTTTGTTTCCTTTCAAGTAGGGTTAGGAATGACTACAATGTTAGGTGTTAACTGCTCTGGGAAACACTTGTTTTATCACTGATTGTTCCTAAATTTAAACTTTAATTTACTCTGCAGTGTTGATTACTGTTTATTCCCACTGCCACAGGACGTGTATTAGCTCTGTGCTTGAGCCCCCTTGAGCACCTGGGCTGATAGCAATAGAAAAGGACACTGCATGACCCTGGTGCATGGACAAACTGTCTGGCCAAGCTGGTAGAACAGTCATGGAGTTGCTGTTTTCCTGTTGCTGCAGGGCAGCATTTCACTGGGGACATGGTAAGAGAAGGCAATGGTCATGTGTTTGGCAGAGCAGAGGATCTTCCTCTCAAACTCTTGCCTGTTTTATCTTTCAGTATTTCTGATAGCGTAGCATTTGGATTTATTTCAACTCACTTTACTATACTGGGAGAATGAGATAGTGCTGGACCTGCCAGATAGAATGGCAGAACTGGAGATGTGGGAAATCTTTCCTGAAATGTTAGGAAATAATGTGGCTTTATGGCTTAAATAATATAGCTTTGTTTTGTTTTTCCAGGGCGTCAGCTGCTGAGGTTCCAGGAAGATCTCATCTCTTCAGCTGTGGCTGAGCTGAATTATGGTCTGTGCTTAATGACACGAGAAGCTCGAAATGGTGATGGTGAACCCTATGATCCAGATGTGCTCTACTATATCTTCCTGTGTATTCAGAAGGTAGGATGGGACAGCTTTATGTGCTGCAGAACTGTCCATGTTGCTAGCATGTATAGGGGGACTTCTGGTTATAAAAATAGAGACTGTGGCTTCTATTAAGCTTCCCAACAATATTATATGAAAAAAGTCTCTTTACTTAAAAAACCCTGAAAACATCAGATGACTTGGGCAATGCTTTTGTCTATGAGTTAAGTTTGTGAATAACTGAGTTCAGTATCATAGTGAAAATAATAAATCCATTTAGCATTTTTGGTGGGAGGAGAGGGATTGGATGATGTTTGAAGAAGTTATCAGTGTCAAGACTTAAATCTAGTTGAAGCTTTAATAAGCAAGAACTTATGTGTTGTGGGAATGTATGAGCTTTCTGGAAGAGCTGCAGGAACAGAGCTGAACTTGGACAGGGAAATTGAGCATCCTTGTTGTTAACCTGAAAAACTAGTGTCCAGTAGTCATGTGAAATAACTTGAAGTGAACACACCTGAGATAAAACTTGAAATCCAATCAGCTTTCCTTTGTAATACGGCTTTTCCTTTTTCTGTTTTGGCATTCCCATGATAGTAACTGAGATTACCTAACCTGTACTGGCCTTGGTGCAAGTGTGCTCACTCTTCAAGTAAACTGTATTAGTCTTCAGTGCTATACTGTAAAATGCTTGACTGAGTGTGTGGGCCCTTAAGATAAGGTCTGATCTGAGGAACACACTCGGTCCCACTGTACTGGCCTGTGTTCTGAATCTCTTACAGTATCTCTTTGAAAATGGCCGAGTCGATGACATCTTCTCAGATCTCTACTATATTCGGTTCACTGAATGGCTGCATGAAGTTCTTAAGGACATACAGCCCCGTGTTTCACCTCTTGGTAAGGGCTTTTGTTTAAAAACTTTAAAACTTTCCAGAGCTTGGAATGTTTAAACTGAACCTGCAGCATGAGTATACTCTGAATAGAAACCCTTTTGAAGTATGTAACATCCCTAGGCCAGCTCATGCTGGTCAGGGAGAAAAACACTGTGTTTGCAGTGAATGCTGGGGTTAGTGCAGTTGTCAGGCTCTAACCCTGACTGTCACTGAGCATTATTTGTATGTCACTTGTCACCTATCAGAAGGCACATTGTGGGGACTTTGTAGTGTTATGAGGTTGGCTTACTTGGCAGCCAGCTGATCCTTGATTTGAATCAAGTTTCCTCATCTGAAGTGGTAATACATCTTGCCTCTAATATATATTGTTTCTTTGGGAGATAATAACAGCACTGTCATAGTGCCACATGGCCAGATGGATACTGTCTGCAGGACCAACTGAGTGTCAAAGGAAAAAACAATGAGTGATTAGAGCCTCCATTGCTGCAGTCAGGAGATCATGGCAACAGGGATTGGGGGAGCAGTTCCAGAAGAGACAGATTTTTGACAGAGAACTGTATAAGAACTAGATTAAAAATTGCATTTTCAGAGCATGGAAACCTGGTTTCTCATTGTTTCATTCCCTTTGATATGTTTGGACATCAGTGAAGAAGTTACTGCTTGTGTTCAGAAAAGTAGCTGATGTTACAGGCTAGGTGGCTAAGTAGCACCATGAGTTTTGGAATCCTTTTGTTTTCAGTCTGGCTGTTTAATCAGTGTTTTGACATTCCACAAGCCTTCGAGTTCGTACTGCTGTCTGTTTATCTATGTATTTGGAGTGTAGTATTTTTCTTCTACACAAAGGGGAAAAAAATCTGAGGATCTAAGGATTACTCATGTCCAAGTACATCACTTGGCACTGTGTGCTGACTAAAGCTGTGCACAGGGCCGAGAACTGATTTGTTACACTGGCCTGCCTGCTCTCACATATTACTGGGTTAAGAGAATCTGCACTGGAGTCAAGCCATTAATTAAAAGCTGTTTAAGTGCATATTCTTTTCTCTGTGGGCTGGGATATATAGGCATCTTGCAGAAGCATACTCCACAACTAGAGGTTGATGGATATATACAAGTGCTTCCTAACTGCACCTGCTATTTAAAAAGTTGCTTGCAGAGTGCTGAATCTTAACATTAGTGAGAATCTCCTCTTTCTCCTTCTGTTGAGATTTATATACTCTCCAGTACTTACAGACTGTAAAATGCTGCCTATGTTCATGCTGTGTCTGTCCCCTGGCATGATGCTGACTTCTGATTATTGCAGGTTACATTCTCTCCAGTCATGTAACAGAAGAGATGCTGTGGGAGTGTAAGCAGCTTGGAGCTCACTCCCCTTCCACCTTGCTCACTACACTGATGTTTTTTAATACAAAGTAAGTACTCAGGTCTTTGGGAATCTTGGTGAATAAAAGAACGTCAGATACCTCAACAGGATTGGTGTGAAACTGAGTAGGACAAAATCATGAGTTTCAAATGGTTGCACACAGAGCCCACTTGTAGCTTCATCGGACAAAGAAGATGCAGTATAACAAGGAAGTGAGCTAGCAGAGGGCAGACTGAACCTGTGGCTTTTGTATGCTTTGCTGCTGGAACAGTCCTTAGCCCAGTGATTGGTTTGAGCTTCAGCCTGCTCATGATGACTAAAGATAACTACCTTGCTGTTGTGACTATGTCCCTTGCTTGCCTCTGAATGTCCTGTGTTCTGTTCTTGCTGCTCAGATACTTCCTGTTGAAAACAGTAGACCAGCACATGAAGCTGGCCTTCTCCAAGGTGCTGAGGCAGACCAAGAAGAATCCTTCTAATCCCAAGGATAAAAGCACGAGTATCCGCTATATGAAGGCTCCAGGCATGCACCAGACAGGACAGAAAGGTAGTGTCTAGGAGGTTTCTTTGGGAATATTTTACTTGCTTGGGCTTGAAGAAGTGGATAAACCTAGAGATGTTTGCCGGTAGGGAGTCCAAGGCTCTGCCAGTTACCTGCAGCTTGGCAGTATGTGTTTTCCATGCATTCTGTCCAAGAGAGCATAGTACCTTCTAATTATAAGCCTGGGGACATACCTTACCTGAGGCATGCGGGACTCATCAAGAACTAAGGATAATTTTTTTGTTACTTTTTTTTTTTTTTTTTTTTTTTTTTAATGGGCAAAGAGGCTATTGGGTGTAAGTGCTTATGAAGAGATGGAGAAAATTCTTTGGGAGGGCTTCTCTTACCTTGATTCATGTGAACCCATACAGAATTCCTATGTAAGTGCAACCTGTCGTCTTAAAAGCACAGGATGCATCTGAGGCTTTGCAGTCTCAGTAGTGAGATTTCCCTTATTTTGCGCACTGCTAGAGGAGAAATGGAAAGAAAGATATGGATGGGTTGTGATCTCCAAGAGCCTTGGGACAAAGCAAGCTCTGCGTAATGCTTCAAGCATTTATGGCCAGGTGCCTCTGCCCTGGAACAGCCATATGTCTCTTGCCAGCTCTTGCACGGTGACAAGGTGCTGCAGTGTTGAGGCTCTATGGTACTACTCGGTGTGCTGTGCTTACACAGAGTGTCTGACAGACTTCTGGGGGGCTGGTTTGTAGTTACAGATGACATGTATGCAGAGCAGACCGAGAATCCAGAGAACCCCCTGAGGTGTCCGATAAAGCTGTATGACTTCTACCTCTTCAAATGGTGAGAGCTCTCATCTGTGCATATAGTGCTTGTCTTCCATGACTGGGGAGCTGCACCCTGTGCCTGGCCTTTCAGCACTGTGTGATATTGCTGGCACAGTTTCTATATTTGCATAAATTTACTTAAATGGAGAGGGGTTTTGATTTGAGAGAGTGGGATTAACTCTGATGGCATGTAAATTGAATTTTTGGGGTATTTAGGAGACAAATCCTGTTTTGTGAACTGGCTGCTCTTAATCTTAGACATTTGCTGTGTTGGCATGAACTTGTTCTTCTGCTTGGGAGTTGCAAGTCATCTGGAAGCATCCACTACTGAAGATAGGATTAGGGTCCTATTCAAACCAGCTTCTGAATAAAAATAAGGACTTGCTATGGAGATTGGAGGGTGCCTCAAAGGACTCATCTCTAAATTATGATGATTCTGTTATTTAATATAATGGTTCCTCTGCACAGATGGGTCTGCAGGTAGCCTGAATGTAAAAATACCCCATCCTTCTTTGACTCTGAAAGATGCCTAAAGCCATGTGTGTGGTATGCTTACCAGTGTGGAATAAAAACTACTTTCTTGTAGTCCTCACCTTGGCTTTTTAACCTTGGCATGCCCTAAAACTTTGGGATGAATGTTGCCCCTAGATGTATCTCTGTACCTTCATGTCTCATCAGCCAGATGTTCACTGTCAGGATTTGTGAAGCCTGGGGTGAGGACAGTGGTGGTCTCTCTTTTCCAGGACATTTTGTTAGTCTGGTTATTTCTGATCTTCCTCATGCAGCCCCCAGAGTGTGAAAGGCCGGAATGACACATTTTACTTGACACCGGAGCCAGTGGTGGCCCCCAACAGCCCGATCTGGTATTCCATCCAGCCGATCAGCAGAGAGCAGATGGAGCAGATGCTCACCCGGATCCTGGTGATACGAGAGATTCAGGAAGCTCTTGCCGTGGCTAATGCCAGCACCATGCACTAAGGCATCCTTCGTGGCTCAGATGGGGTGGGGCAAGGTGACAGGGGAGGGACAAGCAAAGAGAAATTGTACAGACTTTTACACTAAAGGAGATGCCTAAGTTTTTGGTTTTTTTATTGGTGTAGTTATGAAGCCCTTTTAGGCTTCTTCTCTTGAAAAGAATCTAAAGGAAAACCTACCCATTGTGTATCCTACCCAACACACCAAACTGTTGGAACCATTGGAGGCTGCATATCCCCTGCGAGCTGGGAGCTGTGGAAAGCTGCTGGTTGACTCTGGGTTTTTTTAATGATGTAGAAAACATGAACTACAGGATTGGCCTGGTTGGCTGGGGCCTCTGTCTTCTTGGAGCACGTGCAGCCTAGAGGGCACAGAATGATGGATCGACCTGCTCAGCCAGTGGAGGAGAGGCAGGCATCTTCTTTTCTTGTGCTTGGACGTTAATTTGCTGTTATCTTGGAAGAAAGAGGAAAGAGTGAACTGCAATTATGATTTATACAAAAAAACAAACCAACAATTTCTATTCAGACCTTTAAGTGACATTTTTAGATGTTAAAAGTACAAATTTTACCACACTCTTCTTTTTTGGCCTAACATTGAGGCCTTAAACCTTGAGGCTTCTGTGCCTGATGGAATTCTTGTAACATACACTTGTGTATCATATAAAGATACCACCCTGTTTCTCTTATGTATTCTTACTCTAGTTGTTTATTAAGAATGACGAGCACGTCTTTTCAACATGCCATTGAACAATGTGTCTTTATTTGGGGAAGAGTGAGCTGTGAGGGTGGGGGGATCGTTACACAAAGATCAGTATGCAAACCGGTTGTTTTCATCCCTGTTCATGCTTTCCAGCTCAACTCTGCTGGATTTCTTTCACCCCTACAGCTTATGAAGGTAGAGGGGCATAAACTTTTGTTGAAGGACCTGAATGTCTGCTTGCTGATGGAAGCTCAGTGCCAGGCTAGGAACATGGGACTTGTGAGACCAGATCAGACTGTCCTAATGTTCTGTGGCTTTACCCCAGGCAAATCCTCCTCTCTCCGCCTCTTCAAATCCATCGCACCAACAGCGTGATGCACGGGTAGTGGAGGGAAAAGGCCTTCCAGGAGCAGCATATGGCTTACTCCTACAGTTTAACAGCCTTTTCACAGTTTATAACACAGCTGTGTAGCTTTTGGCATTGTTCATGATCATAAGCCCCAGCCCTGTAGCCTTGCCTTGCTGCATCTTAAATGGTTGCTGTATTTTATATCATTAACAAATAGTTTGCTCTTCTGAAGCCAACAGGTAGCCAACTGTGCTTGAAATGGGAGATCACTTGCCAGGCTTGTTATTTGTGCCACCAGCCTCTTGGATGCAGAGAAATTATTCTGCTTCTTGAACTCATCTTCCCTGCTTCTCCATCTCATGTCCCTTCCCTGTTCCAAGATACATAGATAAATATTTAAATATATATTACAGTAAAAGAACTTAAACTTGTGTACAGGCAAGCAGCTTTCCTGAAGCCTCTGTTGTCCAGCGTCTGTGTTGAGAAGGAAGGTCTGCCCTCTCTGTTGGCTGTACAGAGTGTAAATTGATGAAAGTAGCCATAATGTTCCCTGTCTTTGTGCTTGTGAGCAGTGTTGAAGTGTGCAGCTTAGAGAGACTTCCCAAGCCCCTGATGCTTCATACTGACATTGGTGTTCCTGAGGAAGCAGGTGTGCTTGAGTTAGCTGTCAGTATGAGCAGTTTGTGCTCTCTATAGGACTCTGTGATCAAATAAGTAAATGCCGAGAGGTGAAGTAGCAATGCACTGTTGTTTTGTTTTAGACTCTTAGCTCAGTGTCTGCCCTCACAACTAGGCCAGAGGAAAACAGCCTGAAATCAATGCCTAGATCCCAGTGGGTAAGCTGGGAAGATGGTGCCCAGGGTGGGTGTAGTGCTGGCAGCAGGTACTGTCATCTCAGTTTGTCTGCTGGGAGCCAGCCGTTGCCCCCTGGTAGGGTGGCTGTCGGGATCACCAGTACTGCTTCAACTGTCAGAAGCCTCTAATCCCTTCACCATATTGTAGTGACCGGAATGTCTATCTTTGGCCCTATATTAAGTCTTTGAGGACAGGGTTGGGGCAGGCTACCGCTGTTCTAAGCAGCTGCACGTGCCTGGTGTACAGGGTGCCCAACAGACATGCACGGAGTGGCTTTCCCTCTCTTTTGGGCATCATCAGAGCAGAGCTGGAAAGCCTGCTGCCTTGGCTGTCTCCATCAGAAATACAGTGGATATTAAACAATCTGCCAGATATGCACTGTACCAGTTGCTGTACTGGGCAGCCTTGAGAGCCACCTCTTATACTAAAAATTGACAGAAGCTGCAATAACTTGACAGAACTTCAGGGCAGTTGCAGGTTGGGGACAAACAGGAACTTCAGCTGAGCTTTCTGGGGAAACAAAATTCCATGTTACCTTAAAACTCTAGATTGTGCACTTTCCTTACTACCCTTAACTGCAAGATGATCTCAAGTCTTTGTAGCGGGAAGAGTTCTTGATCTTGGAGGATACTGGTTAAGAACAGGGAAACTTGGCACATGGTGAACTGTGGAGATCTCCTCATGATTGGTTTTGTCCTGATGGACTGGAGTGTTTCCATTCCTTTCTCATTGTCTGCATGTACATAGGAGAGGATCTGCTGATGCAGAAGTGGGCTGCTGCACTGTTCTGTACTGTCTCATCAGAATGTCCACTGTGTTAACATTCATCCCTGTTTTTAGAGACAATCGATATACTGTGACTTACGGATTCTTTTCCTGGATCTGGCTTCTAGTCTGTCTCTCTGGAGCTAGTTTAAAAGGTACAGTATTTCTAGAATATAAATACTATGTTCTTTGGTAGTGAAGAATATGATCTGCTCCCTTGTAGGGGCTCGTAGGAAGACGTGCACAGAGTAGCACAGAGGAGTGCCGTGGCTTAGGGTTGCTATCCATGTTCTGGGAAATGTTCCCAGTCAAACATGTAAAACAGCTTTTTAACACTTTCCTATAACCAGCTTGACCGCTGCTTAAAGGGCATTCCCCCTTGGCTCTGAGAGTGCCAAACTGCTTGTACTGCTCTTGTATGTATGTATATATTGACAGGAAGCCTCCGTGCCCTATGCCTTGTACCGAGACAGGCTGAAAATGCATTGATCTCTAAATAAATAGACCTGAGAAGTCAAGCTAGAGACTGTGTGTTGTTGATTTTGAACTGTGCCCATCTTGTCACTGTGGTATGAAAGGAACCATAGAAAGCAGAGACTGACTGTTGTAAAGCACCTCGCATTCTGACATGAGACTCATGTATTGTCCAAGCTCTTGACATTTAACAGTGTTGCTTTCTTTAGGAAACTTGTAGCCTCTTACACCCTGTCCAAGAGCACCATTAGACTTTTCATTTGCTTTCAAGAGGTCACACATTTCCTATTTAGTGGTAATGGCTGAAGCAATGGAGAGCAGACTAGAGAGTGGTTCTTTACTCCCGTCTAGAGCAGTGTGTAAGGGAATGGTCTAAGTAACTTCATACGGCTCTCATCCATTGGCTGCCTCACCCCTAGAGGTCTGGACTTCAGAGGGGTCACAAGGTTTGAAGTAGTTCCTGAGCTCTTCTGCCTTGGGCAATACAAAAAGACTTAATCTGATCTCTGAGTAAGAATCTTCTGCACTGGTGCAGACAGTCTTGTTCTCAGCTGCATCAGGACTACTGTCTGCCTTGGCATACATAGAAGGGATGAGGCCTCAAAATCTCCTATGCTGTGTTAAGAGCAGATCCAGAAAAAGTAGAAAAGAGCCACCTGAGTGTACAGGGGGTGGAGGACTGCTGCTGCTGTAGTTGCTCATCCTCTTGCTGGACTGAGTACTGCTGGACACTGAATGGCTGTGCAGCTGTCCAGCCAAACCACGTTCTTATCAGACTTTAATAGTGACTGACTTGGAGTTAGTGCTTGGACTCCTAAATCACTGTTAAAGTGGAATATCAATTGTCTTCCACCCTATATGGGGCTTTTCTCCCCATTTTATTGCTGGAGCTGCTCCTCTCAAATATTACAGGGAATGCACCTTATGCTCATGATTCAGCCTCTTCTGTTTCGCTGGTGCCAGTGCTTAGGAAAGAGCCCTTCTCTGCTTGAACCTCTTCCTACCTTAAGGAATATCTCAATTCTTCCAGAAGTCTTGCTGACATGCTGCCCCCAAATCTCTGAAGCAATTGCTGTGTCCCTACTTGTTGGTTCCCTTTGCTGCGTGGCTGAAGCTGTGCTCTTAGCACTGCAGTCACGTTCCCTGTAACCTTGTGCATGGCAGCCATGTTTGCCTGCTTCTCCCTTCTCGTTGGAGCTCATCAAAATGGGAAGGCAGATTAAACCCACTTACAGCAGCAATAAACCATGTTTAGAACGCGAGGGAACTGCAGGAGAGAATGAGGTGGAGGGGGTGTCTCAAAAAGGCAGGGTCCAGTTGCAGCCCAGAGCCTCGCTTGATAATGAGTGTGCAGCCTATATGCAAAATACATCTTGTCTGTCCCTCCTGTGTTGACCCAGGTCTAAACAGCACATGTGATTGGCATCCTGCAAAGTGACCTTCAGAACTCTCCAGTAGCTTTGCCCCGTGAGTAACTCACACTACAAATCATTTTAAAGAGATGCACTCAACTATTTTTTTAATTTAATTTTACTCTTATATTCTCTGCTCTTTGTAATCTGCTTGGAAATAAAATGTTTTTCCCTGCAGCCTTTGTTGTAGTCTGTTTGAGAACCATTAAACTTTGTCTGATGTTTCTGTTGGAGTAGAAGCCAACATGCCTGTTTACTGCTGTGCCCATGCCGTAGTGCAATAGCTCAGATCTGTGTGTGCCTCCCAGGTAGGCTCAGCAAGCCTTTGTTAGCATGTTCCTTTTAAAATAAGGGTAGAGAGACCTGTTACACTGATCTTGGTCTGGCATGATGCCTTCTGTTCTGCTGCTCCTCTGACAGGTAATGCTGACTCGAGAGTGCGTGTCCATGGCAGGCGGCACTTTCCGATCTCTGTTCACGTTTCCTGTGTCTTAAGCTGGGTAATGTGAGTAACACATTTCTTGAAGCTGCTTTCTGATATTTGGACAAGAAGTTAACCTACTGCAGCAGGGAGTTGTAGGCACAGGAGCACTGTTCTTTAGTCCCTGAACTAGTTACCATTAGACAGGGGGTTGCTTTGGACAGCGTGTTACGGGGAGCAGATGAGAAGGGGTGTGGTTGTCTCGTGTCCCTGGTGCTCTGAGGCTGGATCTGGAATGTCACAACAAGCAATCCAAGAGGAGGTAGTTCTGTAACCTGGAGTACCGGAACTTTTCCTGATGCCCAAACAGAGCTGCAGGGATGGGAACATCTCATCCTGGAAAAAGCCAACTGCTGTGTCCTGCAAGGCCACCCTCTGAGGTTTGTGCCTGTTCCGCTCCTCCAGGCTCACAGTCCTCCCTCCTCCTGCTACTGCTCTTCTCCAAAATCCTCCCTCCAGTCCCTGTCTGTGGCCCAGACATGAAGCTGCTACACTGCAATCCCCAGTGTGCAGCTATCCTCTTCACACTGCTTGTTTGTACAGCCTGGCCTGGTGGCTTTGGGAAGAGGGGGCTAATGCCTAGCTGGGGTCATCATGGATCCCCTCTGGTCACATTGCTGCCTCTCTCCTTTGTACCTTTCATTCCCCTCGAGGTGCAAGAGTTGCCTCGCTCCTGCCTCTTGACTTTCATCCTTTGTGCAGCTCCCTTTGACTTACAAAGTTGCTTTTGGATTCTGGTTTGTCCCAGCTCTGCATCCACCACCGACCCAACAAGCCCATTCTTGTCTTCTGAAAACTGCAGGAGTACCTGGTGTTGGACTCGGCTCCCAACCCACAGTCTCTCTGTGTGTGTCACCATGTCACCCGTAGCTGGGCTTTTTTAGGTGGTCTTCTAGCAGGTGTCACACTGTACTGGTGCCACAAGCTGGTGCCAGCCAAGCCAGGGCCCAGCACGCAGGGCTCTACTGGGCTGTACTGGAGTTCAGCTCTGTCCTGTTGCCTCCTACCGGTACGCGGACCCGGCTGCTCGGCCTGAGCACAGAACAGCTGCGATGACCCGATGGCACCGGGCTGAACATGTACGGGCGCGGTGCTGAGAAGCTTCTCAGGAGGCAATGTCGGCGGCTGCTAGCGACACCCGGGGCCGGTGTGTCCCCGGTACCGCCCGGCACAACGCAGAGCAAGAGTCGGGGCTGTGCTCCGTTCTGGGGCCCTCCACTGCGCCAGGGCGCGCTGTCGGCCGCGGCCCCTGCCGGAGTCGCTCTGTCTGCGCCGTCGCGGGGCGGTCACAGCGGGTCCCTCCCGGCGGCCGTCGGGGCGCGCGTGCGCTCGGTGTGGCGGGGCGGGCACGCGGCGGGGCCATGGCGGACTATCTGATCAGCGGCGGCACCGGCTACGTGCCCGACGACGGGCTGACGGCGCAGCAGCTCTTCAGCTGCGGCGATGGGCTCACCTACAAGTGAGTGCGGCCGGCACGGGGGTGGGACCGGGGCTTAGGGCGCGGGGCCGCTGACGCCTCTCCCCTCGTTACCCCGCAGCGATTTCCTCATCCTCCCGGGGTACATCGACTTCACGGCGGACCAGGTGGTGAGTGGCCGGGACGGGGGAGCGGGCCGGGGGCTGGGCCGGGGG
>VYZQ01026407.1:23945-64529 GCA_013400655.1 Mystacornis crossleyi | reverse complement strand
GGTGCTCCAGCCCTTGGAACATCCTCCTGGTCTCCTCTGGACTTGCTTCAGACCCCAAGCCTGATGACCCCAAGACTGGATGCAGCTGTTGGGGTCTCACCTGAGCAGAGTAGAGGGAGAGAATTCCCCCCTTCAACCTGCTGCCCCCACTTCCCTGTGTCTCTGCTGCCTGTGGTGAACAATCCTGACTGAATTAGATGGAATTAGATGCCCCTCTGACCTTCTTTGGATCTGTTTCCCTCGTGGGAATTATTTTCGTCCTACAGCAATACAGGGATGTAACCTGCAGGCAATATCCGAGGACTCTGTGTTGTTTTTATTGAGCTGTGCGTTGGGAAATCACCAGGAGCGCTCCGGTGTTGTTTTGCCAGTTCACTTGGGTCAGACATTCCTACAAACTGTTCACGCAGCGGAAAAATATGTTGTGGATCTGGCCACATGAAGCTGTTAAAGATAATACGGCACCTTGACAGGAGTGTTTTAGCCTGCTGTCCTTGCTAAATCCCCAGGGAGATAATTACACTCTCCTACTGCAGGAAGCTTTCCCACCCCTAAAATTTCTTTATTTCCTCTCATAAACTGTTGTGGGGAAGCACAGTGGGATGGGAAGGGTGGGAAAGAGCCTGGAAGATGTGGCACACAATGTAAGACCCGTAAAATGCTGTCAGCCTCTGGTTTGAGGTGAATTATACACTCCTAATCTTACAGCCTGTGTGCTGAAAGACGGAGTGCGTGCATAAAGGGTGGCTCAATCCAGACAAAAATATTGCATCATCAAGAAATTCCTCTAATAGAAAGTGAGAAAACTCCAGGAGAATCTCTCCCTGGGGAAAAAAATATATTAAAAAAAAAAAAAAAGGTCTCTTGAGGATTACTTTGCTAAAAATCCCCAGTAGAAATTAGGGAAATGTCAGGAAACCTTTGTTAAAAAAACCCACCTCTCCTTGATAGGTAAATGAAAAACAAACAAAAATAATTAATTTTGAACAGGGAAAAATACTTCTTGCTGAGGTTGTTATTAGTAAAGGCTTGGATGTCTTCCAAGGTGAAGTTTTTATAGCTGTTAAAATTTATGGAGTGAACAGGCAAAGTGGGAGTTCCTACGGATTCATGCAATTCTGTTCATTAACATACAAACTACCCCCAGATTGTTGTTAATTGTCGGGCAAATTTATTCTTAAATGTTTCCAGGAAAAGAAGAAGAAAGGAAAAAAAAAAAAAAAAGAAAATATTTGACAAGAAGAAATGGTTTGCTACTGTAATTAAGAAATATTTTATTTTCCTTCTTCCTATGTGAAAAATGTGAATTTTATTCAGGAAGTGAAGAATTTCAAGGTCAGTTCCTACTGCAAGATGCTACAGCACAGTCTTGTGGGTAAAGCAAAAGAGGAACAAAGATGAATCATAAAGAAATGTTTATTAGGATAATAAATAAGCAATAAACACAGCAATAATAAATACATTTTCAAAAGAGCTCCAGGCTCCAGCAGGGAAATTTTGCTGCTGGTGGAATATCTGAAGAGAAAAACTGTGGGGGAAAAACAACTTTCTTTTATGTAATAGGAAGGAACTGCAGAGTAGCACCAGGTTTGGCTGCATGGTACAGTGCTCTTAAGTTACTTTTAAGAGCTCAGACCCTTTTTATATCCCACTGTTAACAATTCTCTGGAGAAACAGAGCTTTGTAGAACTAAGGGTAAAGTCTTACTAAGAAAATTTCCTCATTTTTATATTACCTGTTTGTCCTGGAGAAAGAACATTTTTAAAGGGAACTGCACCACTTGTTAAAAGGAAAATAAATTAAAAGCCTAAAAGAATTTCTGTGAAAGTTCTGTGAAATGCTGTAGAAGGAAATACTTTCGATGTGGAGGATGAAGAACGTGGCACAAAATTGTAATGAGTTGATTTGTCATAATTGCGTGTGAAACATAGCCTGGTATATAGGGCTGTTATATTTTAGTCATTGAAGACTTACATATATTATGTGTATATATATATATATGTATGTATATATATAAAATAACATTTCAAAGTAGAAAAGTCATTGAAAATACAAATAAAATTTATTTTCTAGACAGGCGTCACATTTTTTGGGCACTCATGATTCTATGATTCTTTGAGGAGTGCTTACTATTAAAAATAACAAATAGCATGAGAAATGGGAAGTTTTATAATATATAAAACAAATTCAACCCCACTAAGCAGCAGAATATGTTATTACCTCCAAAAACTTAAAATATTTTTTAATCTTATGTAAATCTACAAACTTTTTCTGTTTTCACCTAAATTAGAGCCATAAGTCTGGATCCAGCTCCATGGCTGCAACCATGATGGGAATGCCATCCATAACCCCACAATCTCTTCCCAGCACTCCCTGGTGTATAAAGGAAAAATTCATGCGTAAGAGTTAAGGATATAATATTATAATATATTAAATGTTGTTTTCACATCTATAGTACAATACAGAGTAATTACATGTATGATGTGTACTAATCTTATTATAAAGAGCCATGAGAATGAGAAGATAAATATTCAACTTCTGTTTTGAGTAAAGAAAAACAACTGAGAAATGTCAAAAGCCAGAACCCTTTTTATTTAACTCATTTTTTTCTGTTTGGTTTTGTCAAGTTTTACCATTTTTAAGGCAGGAATTGGATAATTCAACAACTACTGATCCCCCTAAATCCTGGATACGATACTCCAGAGGCATACTTGGAAAAGCCTTGATCATTCAATAATAAATGTAAAATTCCTCATGAAAATCCCAGGTGTTCATGCATTGACCTGTCAGGTGCCACTTTTCTTCTCAGTGAAGCCCAGATTCAATGGGCGTTGAACACTTTGTGCTTTCAGTATAATTTATGTCACAATGGGTGATCTTGGCTTCAACTAAAAACATTAGAAATCACTTTGGGTTGCTTTGTCCATAGCAAACTTGACACTTTTAAGGATTTTCAGCCCAGCCCAGAGAAGCTGTGGCTGCTCCTGGATCCCTGGAAGTGTCCAAGGCCAGGCTGGATGGGGCTTGGAGCACCCTGGGCTGGTGTGAGGTGACCCTGCCCAAGGCAGGGGGTGGCACTGGGTGGGCTTTGAGGTCCCTTTCCACCCAAACCATTCCATGGTTCTGTGATCAAGGACATGGACATACGACTGCCTCCAGCTGTGGAGAAACCAAGTAAAATTAAGAGGCAGACGGGTTTGTTTTCTCATTTACCTCACTTTTCCAGTGGTTTTGACCCTCGCCACTTCCGTTCTCATGCAGAGCATATTGGCTGTGGAGATGAGAGCATTAACTCCTGAAATCATTATGGAAGCGGAGAAATTACATAGCTGTATTTCCTAACAGAAAATTAATTGGTAGGGACTCTCCTGACCATGTTGGAAATGTAGTTTTATCATGTACATGTGAGGGAGGGAGATAGGAAGTGGCAGAAAGGTTAATAGCAGGAAAAAAAAAATTTAAAAATTAAGTCAGTCGTCTTCCAAACTCCCTTTTGAAAAGCTGCTATTTTTATTTGCCTTAGGATATGTTTTTTTTCCTAGAGCTTGTAGGGCTTTCATTTCTCCAAAGAAGAGAGACTGCCTGCAACAGCCTAGAATAATTTTCTGACATGAAGGAGGCATATAGAACTTCACATTTATTTTGTAAAGTTTCTACAAATACCAAAATAACGAGGGGAAAAAAGTTTTCAAAGGTATTGTTCAACAGTATCTGCTGGAGCAGAGCAATAGGGAGTGTATTAAATAATGCAAGGCATTCACTCAAATAAATCTGGATTGATCAGCAGCAGTCAGGAAATATTCTTGGAGAAAAAAGAAGCGGCAAGATAAGAAGAAAAGGTGTCTGATTTAATACAGAAATCATGTTTAGAATTTACAGTGATTTTATAGACATATTTCAGGGATGATGTACGCTCAGCTGATATTGAATATATGGAATATTAATGGAATACTGTTGTATATTTATAGGCTGTGAGATAGGTAGATAAGAAATATATTAAAAAAAGTCATAAAAACTTCAAAGCTGGAACCCCAAATATCCAAATATTTTTCCATACACATCTTATTTAATCCTAATGGTTTTTTACCCTTTTGCATTCAGTTCAGCATCTTCTAGCTCTTCAGCATCCTCGGATGGTTATTTTCCACATAAATTGAATATTTGTTATTTGCCTAAGCTCTGGTTATTAATTATCTGATAACGAAGATCTTATCTGAGCCATCTATGACAATTATCTGTGTAGACACAGAGAATATTTTCACCATGACTGTATTATTTAATTCCCAGTATGTGGAAGGTATGACCACACCCCTTGAAATCATGAATGATGAAGTGGGGCTTATTCCACGAGGCTGAAACCTTGTGTGATTCCATGATTAAGACAGGATTTATTGCTAATACAGTATCTAAATAATAGGGGGGGTGGGGTTTGTTTGTACAAAATCTGCAGTGCTTCATCCAAAACAAAATCAGGTCTGCCAGGCAAAGGTTTCTGTGGGATGAAGTCAGACTTGAATTTCCAGCTGGCCCTTCTCTATTTACCTGGCCAATCCAAAGCCTGAATCCTAATAAATGCTTTGGTTTCTTTAAAGGGAAGGAAGGAGTTGAAATCTAGAGCTGCCTTTTATAGCTTAGACTTATCTGTAAATTAGACAGAGCTGTCTTTTTAATTAAGAGCTCACAAGCACGAGCATTCCCTGTAATCGAATCCATAAGGAGTGGAGTCCTATTCCACAGACAACTGGAACAATAGCTGGACAAATCACGCAGTAATTGGTGCAGGAAGAATAAAGGCCTGTCCCACACTACCAGAAGCAGAGGCTTTAATCATTCCACTTGCAATAAAATTCCTCTAGGTGGAAACAGCACAGTTCCCTTTTCTCCTGAAGACCGGAGAGTGAATATCACAGGTTCGCGGATAAAAACCCTGCATGGAGAAAAGCCTGGCTCCAGCCTCAGGCACCAGGATTTCACAGGAGTTCAGCTCCACTGCGGGGGGAGGAATCTGTAACAAATTCCTGTGTGGTGGTGCAGATCCACCCCCATCCCGCACTGCATGTGCATAAATAAACAGGGAACTGAAAATGATATCACTCCTCTTCAGCTGTCCCTCTTATTTAACTGGAGCAAGGCAGATTTTCATCACTGGCTCAGCACAGCTGCAAGGGAATTAATAATAAAACCTTCCTGCCCAAGGAAGGTCTCCCTTTCTAGGTCAGCATTTCTGCTTTGGTTCCCAGCCAGAGCCAAGGCACTGTCCTTCTTTAGGTCTTTATAGGCACCTTCACTGTGTATCCTTAGCTCACAAGAAAAGGACGTTCGGAGGAAATTTTTTTTAAAAAGGGTAAATTTTTACCCCTACTCAGTCAAACCAGGGGCCAGTCAGACTTTTGTCCCAGTCCAGTCTCTGGGGTCAGGCAGAAGTTGCATTTCAGGCATCAGAATCAGCATCTTCAGTAGGCCAAGCAGGATGGAACCCACCCCAGGGAGACTCCCCACATCTATGGGGATTCCCACTTTGAGGATTCCCACTTAAACGTTTCCTCACTTTGTGCAGTTTCCAGTGACATTAAGGAATATGTTACCTAAAGAAATGTAAATTATTTGCAGACAGCGTTTGCTTTGTTCTGTTTGAGTTTAGGGAGGCAAATATCAAGAAGAACCTTTATTTTTGTGATGTGAGACTATGCTACGGTCACATCCAGGTATCTTATGTCCCTAACAAGTTAAATGAGGTGAATGGTAATTTGGAGTGTCACGTGGAGAATGTGGGAGAACAGTAGGAAGACAAAGCATATCTTTGTCTAAGTAATGCGCAGGATTTTTAAAATCCTTAAATTACTGTGCATTTTTTGCTTTATAGCTTGAGTTTCACCCAGCAAGGTGTGGTAACAACTTCCACCTTGACAACAGAGAGGAAAACTGCCACATGCAGTTGATTTTTCAGGTCAGGAATATAGAGAGCAAGTCCTGATTTTGATCATATTTTTCTCTCCTGAAAGACAAGCTGAACAGGTCCTGGAGCCTATTTTTCTATTTCTTGTTCTTTCCCGCATGATGAAAGACCTGATTTTGTTGCTTCACTCTTTTGTTTCCAAGGCAAAAAGATAAATAAGTGACTTTTATGTATATTAATTAGCAGAGCAAAATGGAACTGTAATCAGATGGTGTTCCCAGTCAGTTTGTGGGATAACAATTAGCATGTTTGGAACCTGATTCTGATGCTGGTTTGTGTCTCAATAAAAGTCTCTTCTCTCTTTTGCAAGCAGTGCGTTGTGAATAAAAGGATAAAATAATCTCTTACAGGCCATTTCTCTCATGCGTACGATGATGGATTGAAATGTGGTCCTGCTTCTCTGATTCCCGTGTCTTTTCCAGACATCCTGACTCCAGTTCTGAATACCACTCTAAAAGTTGAAGCAAAAGAACCAGGAAGAGAAGCACTCCAGCAGAAGGGCACAAATAACTCAATGCATGAGAAGTTCACATCCAGATTCTGGGACAGCCAAGCTGAAGGTTACCTGGTACCAGAGCAAGGGATATTTTTCCAGTTTCTGTATTCTAGGGTTGAAAGAAGAGTTAGAAACACATGAAAATGTAGAAATTCTCTGAAAACAGATAGATGCACGGTGGACATGGGCATGGTTTCCACATGAACACAGAGTTTCCACAGGGGCATGGGGTTTTATTTGCACATGAAACCTCAATCTGAGCACGACTTAAGGAGTTACAAGTGAAGAAGGCTGAGAAAATAATTTCAACTGAGTTAAATGACTTAAAAATTTCAAAGAAAGCAGTTTGCAAAGCTGGGTGAAACAGTCTTGAAAATAGAATAGAAATAGGAATAGGTTTCTCTATGCCCATCCTACAAAGAGATTATTGCAACATGGACGTGCTATAGTGGGTGTGGTTGTGCTCATTCAAGGTTGGACTTGAGGATCTTGGAGCTCTTTTCCCACCTCAGTTCAGACTGGAAAATCCTAGAATTTCAGAGCTCTGCTGAAGAACTGAGTCGGACTTCAGAACTGGACCCATAGGCAGAGCAGTTCTATGCCATAATAGACCCTAAATGGTTTTATTTCTCAGGACAACCACCTGAATTATAATATTTTCCTACAGACGTTAACATCTATTCCTAAAGAACAAATCTGCTTTCCTCGCAGTAAGGAAGGAAAAGCTCCGTGGCAATAAAGTTGCCCCTTCCCTGTTTTTGCCAAGTGCAATCCCTGCTCCAGAGCTCTGGCTTGGCCCTGGTTTGACCCTGGTGCCCACATGGCCTTGGGAAAGCTGCAGCGTTCACACCTGGGATTTGCCGAGTTATCGCAGGAGAAGGCACTGTTTGATCTCCTTCTCTGCCTTTGAAGGAATTACAGCGATTATATCCTGCCTGCTGGTCATGTTCCAGGGAAAAGCAGAGGCCTGAGAGGAGGCTTAGCTTGCTACCACCTGGAAAGTTAAAAGTCTCCCGGGCTTGCATGTTTAATATTTCAAAAGGGTTAAAACCAAGCTGTGACTATTCAGTCAAGACTAGGAAAGACAGCGAATGTACCATAGGAGCAAGATTCTCTTCTCTTTTAAGATAACTAAATAAAAGAAACTATAAATGAATAACAAATCTGTGATCTCTAAATTAATATAAGGGCAGCTGTTAGCCTTGAAAAAAAAAGAATAATTTACCTTTAATTACAAAATTAATTTACCCTGAAATGATGCTCAAGAAAATACTGTTTGTAGTTTGTCCCCAGAGAAGTGGGTGTCTGGAAAATTAGTACTTCTAATATTTAATAATATTCTAGACATTCTCAACATAAAAATATTAAGGTATTTTCTGTGTTGAGAGTGTTGTTTCAACCAGTTGTGTGCCTTTTTCAATCCTCTCATCTCCCATATCTTTCTGCATGTCAGACATTACAGAATCACATTCCTAAAAAAGAAATATTCCTAAACATTTTCCTTCATTACCACCAACACGGAATTGAAGGAAACCAGAGGAATATTGTTGGGTTATTCAAGACTATTCAGGATTATTCAAGAGCCAAAGATTGCCCCACTTCAATTCTTAACTCTGTATTTTGTCCAGTAAAACTCTGGCAAACAATTTCAATGGAGATGAATCATTTGCAGAAGATTTTCCAAAATTCCCTTAGCAACACTGCTGTCCTCTGCACTGAATATTCCAGGTTACATTTAGATACCAGCTGTTGGAAAGACCCCAGTAGGAGAATGGTTATGGAAAGGAAGTTTAATTCTCCTCCAAGTTTCACAGAGCTCAGGTAGTGAATGTGCCTGACTCTAACAGCTGATATTGCACACCAATATTTGGGAGGACTTTTGGTTCTTCATACAGCTCGGAAGGATCTAAGTTAAGGGAGAAATCTAGATTAAAAAAAAAAAAAAATCCAGATATATTATTATACTGAGGCTGGGTTGAAAGAGACCATGGCTGCCTGAATGCTTTGTGACAGCCTTTTTGTACATTTTCACTTAAGTGTCCAAGTATTTTAATGTATAGAGCAATGTGGGTAAAGACCAGTATTGTCGTCTTACCCACACAAAATTTAATTCCAGACATTTGGGTGGTGACATATTGTTAATTAAATATTGATTTGTTGGAGGATGAACTGAGCCATCGATATTTTCCCTCCTAATTAGAATAATGACTGCTCCACATGCCAACAGTTATGAATCTCCCTGAAATAACTGTGCAAGTGGAAATGTAGGAAAGCCTTAAATAATGCAGCATATTGCACCTCAATTATGATTAATAAATTAGCTGTAGTGTAGTAGCTGCACTATTGAAATAGACTGTCCACATTTCCCCTACTGGGAATAAAGATCCAGGGTTTGATAGCTTGCATTTATCCTGGAGCTCTGTGTTCCAGTTTGTCAGGACTAAACAGGCTCAGCATTGTGAAAAAAGCCCAGTTGCACATTCCTCGGTGCCATCAATATTGTTCTTAGTGATTCCACAAGCAAAGCATGCCGTGAACTGATAAAGAGAGCCACTCTTTCACTCCGAGCCAGGAGCTCATTTATGGAATATTAAATACTTCAGTAGCTGAACTTTTTTAAAAAATTAATTTTTGTGGTGCTTATGCCCCATGAATGAAGGGGCTTCTATTTCCATTGCAATCAGTTTCTCACTTTTTAATCAACATTAATTTAATGTTAGAATCTGATATTCTGTATCATGCTAATTTCTCCTGGCTGGTCTCTGATTAGTGAGTTTAATGTGCAACTATTCTCCCTCATCTCCAAGTTCAATTTCTCCTCAGAAAATTTCTACTTTCTTCAGCTTTCATCTTAACCAGCATGGGATCCTTTCCCCCAGCCAAAGCCAGGTCAGCACATCTTCCTTCTCTCCCCCAAGATATTCCTCTCTAAGTCAGTATTTCCTCACTGCTCCGAAATAGAATCCTGGGATCGTTCATGTTGGAAAAGCCCTCCGAGATCATCGAGTCGAACCATGCCCCAGCACTGCCAAGGCCACCACTGCCCCATGTCCCCAAGTGCCACAGTGACATGGCTTTAAATCCCTCCAACACCTTCCTGGGCAGCCTGTGCCAGTGTCTGACCACTCTTCCAGTGAAGAAATTCTTCCTAATTTCCAGCCTGAGCCTCTCCTGGCCCAGCCTGAGGCCGTTCCCTCTCCTCCTGTCCCTGTTCCCTGGGAGCAGAGCCCGACCCCCCCGGCTGCCCCCTCCTGTCAGGGACTTGTGCAGAGCCACAAGGGCCCCCCTGAGCCTCCTTTGCTCCAGGCTGAGCCCCTTTCCCAGCTCCCTCAGCCTCTCCTGGTGCTCCTGCCCCTTCCCCAGCTCCATTCCCTTCCCTGGACACGCTCCAGCCCCTCAGCGTCTGTCTTGTCCTGAGGGCCTCAAAACTGACCCCAGGTTATTCTTTCATCTTTACAAGCCTCACCATAATAAGTCAGTGCACCTTAAACATGATTAAGACCATGAAATGAGCAATAAAATTTTTTACTATTTTATTATTGAAAGAAGTAAACTAAAAAGGACTATAATATTTGAAGATGGGCTGAGAAACTTGGTGACAGGGGCCTATAAAATGACAGGGAATATGCAGTTTTTAGTCCACCAACAGGTCACCTACAGGGCATCTCTGAGCCTTCCTTTATCCCTTCATTTTGTCTTTGAGAATGTTTCAGATTTCCATATAGGAATGGACGCTTCAAGGAGCCTCTTCAAAGTTTTTATAGGGGAAACAATTTGATTCAGTATTTCAGTGTCACTGTTTAATCAGCTATTAATGGATGCAGAGAATATTTGATGTGCTTTTTCTTTGTAGCTTGTGGATTTCTACTAAGTCAACTGAACTTCATCTTCAGAGAAATGGAATATTCTTTGCATATCATTTATTGCAAGGGATTATGTGACAGGGAGGTGGAAGTGCAATTGGAATTTTTGTGGTTTTGTATTAATAAAGAGATGTTAATTCCTCTGCTTTAAGCGGATTATCATCAGCCTTCCAAGAGTTGGGAACATGTTGCTTTTAAGGACATAGATAATCTGGGCAGAGATTAAGGCACACTTGTTCACTATGAAATTGTCCTGTATTTTGGGAGTTCCCATTTGTTAAGAGGTTTTTTGATGACTTTCATGGAACCCCAGACTGGTTTGGGCTGAAAGGGAGCTTAAAGCTCATCCAGTGCCACCCCCTGCCATGGGCAGGGACACCTTCCTCTATCCCAGGCTGCTCCAAGCCCCGTCCAACCTGGCCTTGGACACTTCCAGGGATCCAGGGGCAGCCACAGCTTCTCTTGGGGGTAGATTTGAATGGGATTTGGGTTTTTTTCACATCCCTTTACACTTTCAGAGCTTAATTCCTCTCAAGGAGCTCATATGAAGAAGTTGGAATGAGCAGGAAGATAAACGTCACCAACCAACCAATCCCTGGGGACAGACAAAATTTAAAACTAAGTTCATGCTGTTTACTTGTATTGCTGCAGATTAAAGACTGATTGCCAGCTGTAGATTTTTAAATGCTCTCTTTTACACAGATCTGAAATATGGTGGTATCCGTTTTAATTTTTTGTGTCTAAATCTCCTCTCTTGGAGTGGAATTTAATTTGGTTTTCCATCAAGTTTTCTTACCTTACCTAGGGTATGTTTTTAAACAACATGATGGGGTTTTTTTTGTTTTAAGTTACTATAGCAACTTGGAAAAATTAAACTTGAGAAATCTGTGGAGGCTTCGGGCTATCTGATTTTTATGTTCTTGTGATTTTTCCAGCAGAAAGAGATGTTCTACTAGATCTAAATATAGCTCAAAAAAAGCCAAATTTACAGGAATCACTTATCATAGAGCATGAATCCATGCAAGTGAGGAAACAATTGAATACACTAAAAAGCAGAGTGTAGAGAAAGGCCGTAGGAGAAGGTGAATGAAGGAGTTAAAGAGACAGCTCAAGGACACAAGTGCCTCGTCCTGTAGGTAGTTCACTTCCAGAACTTCAAGTAAAAAACATTTAATATTTAAAGCCTTTTTTGTTTTGATGGGTTATTTTCCACTGAACAGCTTTTGGTTATGTCTTGCCTGAATTTTTCAGCAGGAAATGTCAAGGCCTGGTAAAATCAAGGAGCTAAAAATCTCCACAGGTTCCTTGGACTACGTGCTCAGGGATGCACAGGCTGGGATTGTTGGGGTGTCTGTGCAGGGCCAGGGCTTGATCCTTGTGGGCCCCTTTCAACTTAGGGTATTCCATAATTCTATGCTTTAAACCCATACAAATGTGATATATGGTCAACAGGCCCTGTGAGTTTACTGCTTTTGGTAAAAGCCTGGATTTAGAACAGAGGTTGCACCTTTCAATATTTGCACTGAGGACACAAATCCAAAACAAATGTTTACTTGCAACTTGTTAATTTGATCGTTTTGGAAACAGAAATTGTACTAAGTAGCTATTTTATCAATTTCATTACAGATCAAAATCTTTATTCTTCAGAGCATCTCTGGGAAAGTTCCTTCAAACACAGAGGCACCAAATTCGTTACAGAAAGATTGAATTTCTCTGTATTCTTGCATTAAATACGCACATCATTATCTGAAGTTTATCTACAGAATATGAAAAAAGAGACTTTTTTCCTCCCTTTTCACCAGCACAGGGCTCGATGTCACCTTGGTGATAGAATCTGAGCAGCTCAGTGCTGAACCAGGTTCAATCTCTAGTTTCTCTTGAAGTTGCTCACCCCTTCACTTCTCTTCTCCATGGATTTCTCCAAATAAACTTCTCTCTCCTACCGTTCAACAGCTTCTTGGTTCTTACTAAAAATCATTAATATGAATTTAGTCAACCTAGAATGAGCCAGCAGTGAGGGATGTGAGGGTTTTGTGCACTGATCGTGCCTTCGGAGGTCTAAATAATAGATGGGGCTGTCACTCTCCTGACAATAAACTCAGGAAACTCAAGAGTTTTATGGGGAAAATTCACATTTAGTTACACACTGGATAATTTCATAATTTCAGCCAGGCTCTTGAGGAACCACACAGATATTTCACTTCATCTGTTTATTGTCCAACAGCTTCTGCCTTGTTCCCAGAGATGAAAGAAGAAAAATCTCTGAGGGAATAACAAGACAGAAATCACAGATTCTGCTGGGTTGNCTTGAGGAACCACACAGATATTTCACTTCATCTGTTTATTGTCCAACAGCTTCTGCCTTGTTCCCAGAGATGAAAGAAGAAAAATCTCTGAGGGAATAACAAGACAGAAATCACAGATTCTGCTGGGTTGGGAGGGACCCACAAGGATCGTTGAGTCTAAATCTTAGCCCTGCACAGAACATCCCCAAGAGTCATAGGAAAACTCTCATATTTTCCAGTTTGGAATAAATTCGGATCCTTTCCGCTCACAACCATTTGCATAAAATAAGTTCACAGCAATCTTCCCAATGTCATTCCATATTCTGCTTTAGGTGTGTAGGGAACAGTCTCAAGTCTTCCATAAACCATAATAATGGTATTTATGATTTCCCACTGACTCCATAAGCAATTCACATCTCCAGGAAAGATTTAACCCTGAGACTTGGCAATGGAAGTCCTCCTCACTTAGTCTTGATGATCAACATCAATTTTGCTATTTGACATAAGAAGCGAGTGTTGTGATCAAAAAAGGAGGATTTTCCTCCTCTTCAGCCCATATATTTACTGTATTTACTATAACCCCAGCCAGGGGAGTATTTCCAGATGACCTCAGTGTTCCTGAGAATCCTCTGCTACACGATGTTGTGAAACACTCAGTGCTAGGCAAACCAGGCAATCTATTTTGTTATGAGACACAACGCATTAGGTAAATGTTAGACACTGAAAAGCAAACACATTCCCATACAAAAATAAAGAAAATAAATAGATATACTCCAACTAGAAATCTCATTACCTGCTGATTGGTGACCAGGGAAAAAGTTAACATTCCAGCCTGCTGCCCGTGTCACACCCAACAAAAACTTGGCATTTGTCTTTCTTGGCATGGATTTTTCTGCAACCCCATGTTTCACATACTTATAAAACAAGTCTGAAAATCAATAAGGAAACAGGGAGAAATCTTAACCCTGCTCACACCAAAGATGTTTTTTCTTTTTTTTCCCCCACTTTTTTTGTTCATTTTGTTTTGCTTTTACTTTAAAACTGGTTATTTTTCCAAGATGTTATTACTTAGGATATACCTTGCCCAATTTTTGTTGGGCATCTAAACCTTTCATATGAGGAATGAAGCCCTTTTCTGATGCCTTTAACTTTATTGTTTCATAAAAATTATCCTCCAGCAGTACCACAATCTTAGAATTCTGACTTATAATTGTACTGGATTGTTATTTGTCTTCTCACTATTGTACCAACCTCACACTTATTAACTTTGCCAGTTTTCCTTTTCTGCTTCCAAGAACCCATAAAAAACCCTGCATAATTGGTACTGGAATTCCAAGGCGTACCAAGCTCAATGCATAAAAGCAAACAATAAAGCCACATTTTCAGGCTGCGCTGGATCCCATCAGAAAACTCCCAGAAAAAGGAGGAGAAAATGAGCTCTGTGTGGAAGACGTACAAAAATTTTCAGTCTTCTACAGAAATAAAGACTTTGTCGGCCCACAGAATCGTATGTCCTAATATTAACATGTGACTGAGCCACTAAACAGTGGGTATGAAGCCCCACTTTTTGTCATCATGTGTATCAGGTTTACAGTGGGGTGAGGAAAACTTTTAACTCAATACACTTTTAAAAATAAATAAATTTGAACTTTATCATTTTCTTCCCAGAAATATCACTCATTTTATTGAATAATATTGTTATTGATTTTTTTTTTTTTTAGTCTAACATTCCTGAGACTGCAAATGTCAAGGCAATGTTATATGGAGAGATGCCTTTCTGAACACTGAAAATAAGAGTCAGACTGAATTCTTTGAAAAATGGTGTTGCCGAAATATTTCCTTAAATTTGTCTGGAATTATATGCAAAAAACACTTTATAAGAAAAAAAAAGGCAACACCCGTTGATTTTTATTGTTAAAGATTACAGCACTTGATGAACCTCACGAGGGCCACTTACAGAGGCAAGTCAAGAAACTCAATCAGAAGAAATCAAATATTTTGTTGGGAAAATAAAAGGCTGTTGCTGTGTGAGGAAAATAAACCTTATCAATATAAGAAAAAACCAGCCTTGATCTTTGTTTTAAAGGACTTGTTTGTACACAAATTGCACAAACAGAAAATTGTTCATTTAAATGTTTCTCTTTTTCAGCCAGGCAGGTTTTAACAGAAATCTGTAACGGGAAATTGAAATAATTACTTTTCTCTTGTATTGCAGCCCCAATTGCAGGCATTTCTTATATTCCAGACATTTCCTTGGAAGTAGTACAGATTGCAATATAAAACTAAAATTTGCAGTCAGGGTAATGAGCTTGTGCCATCCCAGGCCTGGAATTAACCCTGCTGAGGCACCTGGCATTGAGCTGCCAAGTGAAAGGAGAGCTGGGCTCTGTGTTTAGTTTCAATCCCAGAGAGAAACAGAGATTTGGGGGGAAAATCTGGCCAGAAGTGTCCGTGTGCAGCACAGGGGAGCTTCAGCACATCCCCCAGCACGAGGGGACCTTCACAGAGGCTGGGGAGGCTGAAGGACAAAGCCCAAGGGGAAGCATTCCAAGGACACAGAAGGGCAATCTCTTCTCTTTTCTGCTTTGGAGAGGAGAAAATTCTCATGGAAAGAAGCTGTCAACCCTCAGAAGGGTAAAACTTGCTCCTAGGTGCTTTTCATGGAATCAATACGTGGGTATTTAACATTGGGAGAGTAGCTCCAGGTGCCTTTGTTCTTCATAGGGAAAAGGTGGGAGGGAATTTCCTTCCAGCTGGGGAACATCAGGCTGATCTCAGGTAGATGCCGAGGGGAAATAACAGGAAACAAGATTTTCTACCACCATAACCATCATTTTGAAAACCTTTGGCTCTGGAGAATCCCTGCATGGGGGAGGTGCTTGCAGTTTGCACCATTTCCCCAAAGCCCACCGAGTCTCACCAAATTTACCCTTTGTTACGCTAGACTGTGGACAGAAATAAAAATGTGACTTACTTTTATTTCTTCTCTCTTTTTTCCCCTCTTCTGGACAGCTCATGTTGTCCAAGGATCACTGGCAGTGCGTTTCCCAAAGTGACATTCCTTCTCTGTCCCTCCTGTCCTGCTGGGAAGCAGTCACTTTGGCTGCTGAGCTGCACAGGACACTGCCCAGGCTGCTGCCCAAGTTGCCAGGAAATCTCTCTCTTTCAGAAATGGAACAGGTTAACAGACAAAATCCAGCCCCTCTGTGTGCCGTGGTGGCTGCTGAGGAGGTGGAAGCCTGTCCCAAATTTCACAGGAATATTCTTCACTGGAACTTTAACCTTGTGTAATTGAGTTTCAGAGCAACCCCTCCTCTCCCTCTGAGGTTCAGCCAAGCCTCAAATGTTTTCACTTTGTCCTGCTGGAACACCTGAAGTCCATTAATCACCACTGTCTGATCAAGGTAATTATTAATGGATGTCCCAGGCAGCCATGACCCACCTGAATTTTAGGGTCACACATTTTCTTCAAGCTGTTGCTGCTCTATTACCAAGGGTAGCTCATTTTGAATTAAAAATATACAGTGAGAAACCTCTTCCTCCTTATACAAGGGCCATATGGCACGACATAATTACAATTTATTTTGCCTTTTACCTTCTTTTTTCTAGTTAGTGCTCTGCAACCATCTACAAAACCATGCCTGGCTGAATTTGGCAAAGAGAGTGGTTTTCTGTAAATAATATTAAATATTGACGCTATATTATTAAGTGCTCATAACTAGAACAGCATTTCTTTGAAACTTTTCCCTGCTGCTTACAAAATGAAGATGATGTCCAAGACAAGTCAGCTTGGAAATAAAACATGTAATTTTCCTGGAAGAGCCATGTAAAAGTCAGGTGTCTGCACAACAATAGGTCACGATTCAGTCTGTTGATAATACTGCTATTAATTTTCCTTCATTTCCTTTTTCTTATCAAGTATTAGCTTTTTAAATGATGTTATTATTGGAAGGTACCTCAGTTATTGCTGTTGCTCTTATTATGCATCATGTTTTCATCAGAATTGTGAGAACATCTTCATTCCAGAGAAGGGCTGCTACTTGTGCAGTGTTCATCAGTCCCAAAATCTTCCATTAAAAGTCAGGAATTGTTGATATCACCACGGGCACATAAACCCATTTTTTCAAAGGATATGGAAATTATAAAGTCAGGATGCTTGCCTGGTGCACACAGGACATCTGCATCTTGTCTATACCATGAATGCATATTTATTTTTATGTCCCAGAGAGGAAATTTTATATCCCAAGGAAAGAGAGTCAGTAGGTACAAAGCAGATTATACCTTGTAAACATTGCAATACATACCCTGAACAGCTTGTAAGACCATGTCTATCCTAAAACCCAACAAAACAAATATAGAAACTAACAAAAATCCCCTCTGGACATAGCTGCTGCTTCTGAAACGTGGTCAGATGAGTCACAGTGCTACGACATTAATATCAATTTGTTCTGAGGAGGCAGCATAACGATTTTACTAATTTACAGTTTAACATTAGCTTTAGCTCTTCCTGAAGCATTCTTCACCTCAGACAAAACCCATCCTTCTTACATGGTTAACTGGGAGAAACTCCCTTTTAGCCCTCCTCATTGTGGGTGTGTTAATGTGATCTTTGCAGCTCCCCAGCAGGATGAAGTTATATGCAACAAGGTTTTATGAAATTCAGTTGATGATGATGTTGTATCTTCTAGATAAATGTATGTAGATATTTTAGTGATAGAGCTCCATGGCTCTGTCGTGGTTGTAACTAAAGAATGGCTCTTTACTCCCCTCCTCGCATGCTGAGAACTGAAATCCTTCCTTTGGCAAAGGGCAGGGACAAAAATGTCCTTGTGAGCTGCTGCTGCAACGGAATTATGGGATCACAGAATGTCCTGAGCTGGAAGGGATCATGAAGTCCAACTCCTGCCCCTGCACAGACACCCCAGCAATGCCACCCCGTGCCTGGGAGTGCTCCCAAAACACCCCAGCGCTGCCATAACCAACCTCCAGCCGTAGGGAGGCTGAGTCCCCACGCCCCTGCGCTGGGGCCAACGTGTGAACAGGGGAACAGGTCCCGGTTCAATGGGAATGGGCTGCAGTTTATTTGTGGCAGTAAATCCCAGGTGTCTTGGGGTGACTGTATGATGCTGTATCCCATATCGGCTGCCCCATGCCCACAGGGCATGATCCCTGTGCCTTTCTGTGCCTTTAAAAGTGGATGCGAGAGAAAGAAAAAAAAGCCAGATGAACTTTTCAAAGCGGCCCTGTGCTCCAAGGACACTCTCCTCTGTGTTCTGCTGCAGCGGGGAGAGGAGAGGAGAGGAGGAAGCATCCTTCCTGCTTTTCAGCCAGCTCTCAGCTCTGTTTTCTCCAGAGAGAGACAGAGAGTTGAACTTTCTCTTCCCTGGGACTTTGGTTTCTCCTTCTTTTCTTCTGGAACTGTGCAACAACACCAAAACATCATCCGGGAGGCCCGGAGGGGTCTACGCCGAAAACCCAGCTCCAAAGAGGAGGAGAGAGACCACACTCACAGACAGACTTTAAAATATTCCCAGGTTTCTCTCCACAGTGAGAGGTTTTATTATTTAGCATTTTTATTCTTCTCCTGTGTGTTTGTTAAATAAATAGTTTTTTACCTTTCCTCCGAAGAATATTTCTTTCCCAAACTCGGTGGGAGAAGGGTGGCTGTAACCTGCCTGCTAAGAGAGGACGTTCAAATTCGGATGTTCCTCTGAATTTTGTCTCAAACAGGGACACCAGGACACAGCGGAGGCAGCGCTCAGCACAGGGTGTAAATGGAGTGAGGAGAAGCTGGAGTGCTCTAATTAACTGGGATCCAGCTCTCTGTGGTGGGAGGAAAACCACGCTGCCACATCTGATTGCAGGAAGGAAGGGGGAGCTGATTAGGTTTGTTAAACACTGACTCATTCAGGTGATGAATACAATTAAATGGCATTATTATTCTGCAAGATTTTTCTCTGAGCTGCATAAAAGCCCAAAATAAACTCTGTGTCACACTAAAGAATTGTTGCTGGCCCAAAGAATGAGTAAAATATTGGTGTTTAACAATTCATGGAAAAAATATGTGAATCAGACAACAGGGATGAACTAATTTCACTAATGTTTTATTATTTTGCTTGATGTAAGGAGAGTTTGTAATGATGTGGCTTCTAAAGCTGGACTGTGACATCATCAGGTGTTTCAAGTATGAAATCTTTGGCTTCAGCCTTGACACTCTGATATTTGAACATACTGAATTCAGGACATAAGTGGTGCAATGCTGATAGATCAATAGCTTCTGTCCAAAGAAAAACTAGGAAAACCTACAAAATCTCTAAATAAATATGTGTTTTGAGTAGCTAAAATGCATTCTATAGAAATGGCAGTCTATTTTAATAAAATCTAAATATTTAATTCTCAGATTGATTTTACTTATTTAACAGGAACGGAGTTATACCAACACAGCTGTAAATTTTAAATGAAAATTTAACATATCATTATTTGACAAGAATAAAACTAGAATTCTGTGTATTTTTATCAAAATTGCTACCTGTGTTTGCAAAATGTGCTCTGTCAAAACTGTCATATTTCCTCACGAGGCAGCTTGGAGAACAGTGTCTCCCATCAAGAAAAAATGACTTGCTGTAATATTTTAATCTACAATTATATACAGCACATATTTAAAATTAATGTTTCCTTCTGTCTGGTTTTTGTGTTTAGTCTCACGTCTCATTTTAAGGTGTAAATATTTTATAAGGTAAGTATTTTTAAGTGACAGTTGTAGTCATTATGAGAACTGCTGATTCTCTGGGGTTTTTTGTTGCCAGGGAATTTGTTGTTGATAAAGTCACGGAATGGTTTGGGTTGGAGTGACCTTAGAGCCCATCCAGTGCCACCCCCTGCCATGGGCAGGGACACCTTCCACCAGCCCAGGGTGCCCCAAGCCCCGTCCAGCCTGGCCTTGGACACTTCCAGGGATCCAGGGGCAGCCACAGCTTCTCTGGGCACCCTGTGCCAGGGCCTCTTCACCCTCACAGGGAACAATTTCTTCCCAGTTGCCCATCTAAACCTACTCTCCTTCATCTTAAAGCCATTGTGTTCTACTGACATGGGTGAAAACACTAAGAATAGTTATTTTCAGCTTTTTCTCTTTTGTCTTGTTAATGCACCTAATTTCTAACCTGGGAAAAATCCATCTCCCGTGGCAGTGGTTTAAACTTTGTGATCAAATCCATTTTGTATACTGGTTTTGACCAAAACACGAATTAGTTATATATTGATTTATATTATGTCAATTATATATTAATTTATGTTATGTCCAAGTAGGGTAGAATGCAGCATTCATCCAGGAGGAATGAGGCTGGCAAGGGCACAGCTTTCCATCTTTTCCAGACCAGCAGTAGGGAAAACTGTTCTTGGAGACTCCTTTGCTAGTGGCTGAATGCTAGTAACAAGAGATTTTCCTTGGTTCTGATGTGGGAAAGATGCACAACAATGGTCTGACATTTAAAGACTTAATTTACTATTAGCAGCAGCATGAATGATTAAGACCTCTACAACAGGGAGAACTTAAACTTTCAGATTTCCCCCGCCTTACAAAATTATCTTTGCTGTTTCCTTTCCATGCGTGGCTGATCCTCATCTGTGTAACTCCAACACCCAGAGCGGAAGCTCAGCACGAGCAGATGGGTGGCATTTCCAGCACCGCGTAACCTGCACGAGTTCAATGCCATTTCCGAAATTGTTATGCTGCAAAACATGCCCATCAGCTCAGCTGACCTTTCAGTCTTACTTTGTGCTCATTTTCGGGTTAATTATTCCATGTCTTGTGTTTGTGGGCCGTGTTCTGCACCGAGGATGTGCAGGCATGGTCCCTGTTCTCCCTGCCTGCCAAACCACCTCCCCTGCTCCGGCCAAAGAAAACACAGCAGGGCTCGTGCTTGTTGCACTCAGGAAAGCAAAACTACAGGCTTTTATTAAATGTCACTGCTGAAACACAATTCACTTCATGGTTTTCATGGACAATTGTGAAATGAGCCCCTAAAAACATCTCTGCAGTAATATCTGCTTTCAAATGCAAAGCAAATTGCGAGCAAAGACAGGGTGATGTCATTGATATCACAGGGTTTGACACTTCTTATAAAGCTTGAGAAAACTGGGATCTGTTTCAGGATGTTATTTAATCGAGGAAAGGTTTAAAACTTCAAATAATAATGGTAATCTGAGGCAGCAAAGAAAACAGTTATTGTAGCAGTTACGCCATCACTGTTATGAATAATTATTAAATTGTTTGTAAAAAACAACTATACTTGGATTAATATCCTGAATATTAAAGAAATATCTTTTGTCTAAAAACCAGAGAAAAGGAATAAAAAAATCATATATTCCTTTAAGACTGATGACATTGCAGTATCCGTTGTGCCTGAAACGCAGAGTACACGGCTGCCTGCAGATTCTCCTTCAGAGAAAAAAAGCTTATTTTAGGTCTTGGTGCAGGGCAAAAGGTGGACCAGTGCCTGAGCCTGATGTTTCCCTGTGTGGATGTGCCAAGCTGAGGCTTTGTCTGTTCAGCTGGAGCGGCTGAGCTTGGCAAGCGACACTTCTCCCTCACCCTCTTCCCCTCTCCTTCAAACAGTACAGATCCTGCTCTGATTTTCCCACATCTGAAGAGCCTCCCAGCCGTATTTTAATTTTTCCCAGAGAGCTGCCTGTGCTGGGGAGTCCAGCAGCATGCCCTGAGCTGGCTGATGTGCAGCAGTCAATACTGGAATGGCATCAGCAGTCTCATCAGTGGGGGGGGGGGGGGGTTCTCTCTCCTTTTTCGTGTGCAAAAGAAATCGTGTGATCTTTTCTCCCGATTCTTCAAGCACATGGATAATGATCAAAATAGTTATGTGAGATGTAAGTGTCTGGCTCCCCTTTAAAAGATGGGGAGATGCTGCAGTGACCTTGCAGAACATCAGAACTATGGAAGTGCCACTGGATCACAGCAAAGCTCTGCCTTCCCTCTCCTTCTGGAGGATAAAACTGGGAAAGGACTTTGATTTGTTGCTTTTGCTCTGTTGTTCTTTACTGACAGCCGAGTATTTTGTCCCAGCAATTGTTGGGTTTTGTTACTAGAAAAACAAGGCATGTGGCTGACTATTTCTGTGTTGTTTCCCATTAATGCAGGGCTAAATCATTTAGCATGGCTGCATAACTTTGGGAGGGATGGAAGAAAAAGAACAACAATCTATTGATCACTATAATCACTTTCTCTCTATTTTTGTCTTCATTGTTTTCCCCCAATTATCTATTCAGTCCTTCTGTTGTATTGCTATTTAGATAAATAAAATGGAACAATCTTATGCAAATACTGGAATTTCTTAGAACTTTTCAAATATAAACTTATATATTTTTATACCTATGTATTTTGCAAGCTAGCAGCATCTTTACTTAAACTCGATTGATTTGAGGAAACATAAATGTATTTCCAGCTAACCTCAAAGTTCTTCTAGAATGAGAATAGAGAGAAAACTGCAAGTGAAACACTTTTAAATGCATGAAGATTTTCATGGAATCCCAGAATCACAGAATGGTTTGCGTTGGAAGGGACCTCAAAGCCCATCGAGTTCCACCTCCTGCCATGGGCAGGGACAGCTCCCACTAGCCCAGGTTGCTCCAAGCCCTGTCCAGCCTGGCCTCAGACACTTCCAGGGATGGGGTTACACTCCCAGGGATTATATCCTGTAGAGTGCAAGTTGAGACGGAGCAAGGCAAAAATTTTGGCAGCACATCTGCCCCTCCTACAACTCCCCGAGCCCAGGTTGAAAACTGACCGTAACATTAAGATAGTATTTAATGCTAGGCTCTGGTTTTTTGTTCAAAACTGTAAAAAAAAAAGGTTTTAACAGTGGATTAAAAAAATGTGTTTTCCTTGTTTGCAGTTTTGCAGCCTAAAAGTGACTGGAGACATTGTAAATAGGACAAAAATAATTGTATTCTTGCTGGACCCTGAGGTGCACTTTCTACAATTGGGTTAAAATTCAAGAAAACAAATGGCTGTTCTTGGTACCAGGAGAGCCAAAAGAACAGGCACAGAAGAGCTGCTGAGTGCATTTTGGGCCTTTCTAACAGCATAAATCTTGTTATGCAGAATGGGATTGTTGGCAAAAAGCAGAAAACACGGTGTCCATAAACACATGGATTTGGTGTTTTTCCTTCCAAACGTCTGTGTGGAGGAGAAAGATGAGGCAAACAATTGGAAACTACTAAAAAATGGAAAAAAATATGTTAAAACTTGAGTTCTCTTTTAGCCCCTGAAGGAGGTTTCACTGTAAGAATGGCTTAGGCCCTGGGCTAAGTTGCTTTAATTCTTGCAGCAAAGTAAGTCCATCCATCAGCCCCTTCCCTCCCCATACACTGTGATTTTATACCAAATTCCCTGAATTTAAGGGAGAAATAAACAGGAGAAAGAGAGATTGGGCTCAGGAAATCCACCAGAAAAGGATTCATCACCGCTAATTCCTACAGGGTGAGTGGAATAGGATTTTCCCAGGGTGTAGGAGACCTGTGTTTTAAATCTTTCATCTGCCTAAAGAAATTCAAAGAGAATTTTTCATCTTCTAATGGAATATTCTGTATTTTCTGAATAGAATCTCCAATACTTCTGCTTTAAACTGTTCTATTTTGATTATATCCACGTATTTTTGATGTGCAGATTGCAATGAAATACAAGGAGTTTTGGAATTTCTGCTTGTTTGATGGATCTTTATGAATTTTATGAGAAAAGCCTGCATCAAATGGATGTGATTTGTACTCAGAAGGCTCCTGGTACACCAGCTCCCTGGTCCTGTGCTGAACAGACTGAAGTCCAAGTGTCGTTTACAAAACTCAGTGGATGCACTTCAGACAAAAATCGACAAAGTGCCGAATTCAGGGATGTCTGCAAGGATTGCAGTAACACATCCAACCGGCTGGCGATATTGGGAAAGGTTTATTGTGTGCTTGGAAAGATTGATATCCCTCCTGGAGCGCCAGGGAAGTGCCATTCCCTGGATTGGCTGACACGGGTCAGCGGCAGTGGTGAACTCCACGGTTTTCAGTGCAGAGGGAGTTACAGAGGAGGTTTCACACCCTTTCCTCTTGCTTTCAATGTCCTTGATAAACTGAGGGAGAAGAAGCCTGGCATAGGCTCATTAGGTTTATAATTATGGATATAGAAAAAAAAAAGTCTGTGTTTTGGAATAAAAGAGTCAACATAAGTAACTTCTGTAAAAAGACCATTTCTAACAAAACTGTCAAAAGCAGATGAATATTTTAATTTCAGGACATAACTGAAAAAAATTTTAAATACTGCCTGTTCTCACCTAAATGGCAAAGATTTCAACCCAAACTTCCAAGTCTGTTGTTCACATCTATCAGTGAAGACACAATAAAGAGAAATGTTTGAATTCAAGACTTCACAGAACTGTTTCTAGAACGCAATTAAAAATTATTTCAAAGGAAGGCTTAAATATTCCAATTTCAGAATGTAACTGAAAAAAGAAAAGACTCTGAAATAATGCAAATAAATGTATCAAGAGAAAAGTAAAATATTTCTAGTAAAGGTACTGCAGTAGTGCAAGGGTTTGGTCTGGATCCCAGTAAGAATCATAGAATCCTGGAATGGTTTGGGGTAAGAGACTTTCCCCCTTGACTCCTCTCTGGGTCTGTGTCCCAGAGGCTGGAATTTGTGAATCCCTCTCATTTGACAGCCTTGGGAGTAAGGAATTTTCAGTGACTGAGTCACTAAGGTTGCTCCAGCCATTGCTGGTCTCCTGTTCTTCAAGAAGCCTTTGCTTTGAGCATGACCAACCTTTAGTCAGGTGACAAAAATAACTAAAATATTGAAAACCAAAAATTAATCCTACTCAGCTATGCATGAGAAAACAACCAAGTTATACCTGAGACATTCCTGCCAACTCCCTCTCATCAGACTCACTGCAAAACTTTCCACTTTAGGGAGGGGATGTGGCTTATACAAGTCACAAGGAGTCCCTCTTCTCTGAAGGAAATACGATCTTGGTTAACATCAGAGAAAATTAATCATCCAAAAAACTTCATCAGTTTCCACAGAAGATAGTAGACTTACAAAGATGAAGGTAAGACTTAAAAATAACAACAAAACTACTGAGGAGATGTCGTGGTTTGGCACTGGTCCTACACCAGGCACCCCCGAGAGTCACTCACTGACCCTGCCCTGCCACAGCTGGGCAGGGGAGAGAAAAATGTAATGAAGTTGAGTTGAGATAAGGAGCGGCAGAAAATACTCCATAGGCAAAACAGGCTCAGCTTAGAGGTACAGAGTGAATTTATTTCTGACAGCATCAGAGGAGGGTAATGAGAAGTAAAAGAAGCCATGAAAAAAACCACATTTTACCGCTAGCCCCTCCCTCCCTCCCAGCAAGAGCACACGGGAAAGGGCGTGGGGGTTTGGTCAGTTGGTCATCCGAGGTTTTCTTTGGCTGCTCAGGGAGAGGAGTCCTTCCCCTGCTGCACCGTGGGGTCCCTCCCACAGGAGACAATTCTCCGTGAACTTCTCCAGCGTGGCTCCACTCTCATGAGCAGCAATCCTTCCAAAACTGCTGCAGTGTGAGTCCCTCCAACAGGGACACAGTCATGCCAAAACTGCTGCAGTGTGGGTCACTCCTCCACCGGGTGCATTCCTGCAAGGCCAGGCTGCTCCAGCCTGGGAGCAGGGCCCCCTCTCTCCACCGGCTCTCCCACTGGAGCACAGCCTCCTCCAGGCATCCAGCTGCTCTGGCATGGCCACCTCCCCCACGGGCTGTGGGTGGATCTCTGAATCCCCTGTGGATCCCCATGGGCTGCAGGGGCAGAGCTGCTTCGGCACGGTCCTCACCATGTCCTGCACATTTATGTTGACACCATCGCCTGGGGCACATCCTCCCCTCTTTCTCCACTGACTGTGTGTTCTCTGTGTTGTTTCCCTCATGTGTTCTCACCTCCTCTTCTTCTCTGGCTAGAAAAAACCGTGTTGACTTTGTTCTGATTTTCTTCTTGAATATACGTGTGGGTTTTAGGAGTTTTCTTTTTTTTTTTTTTTATCCTCTCTTAGGGAATTTTCCCCAAACATGTTGGGAGGAAACATTAACGACGGGATAGTTAACACAGACAAAAGAAGTGGCGCATCTCAGGGTAGGGGTCCATCTGGCTACTCTCTCTTTTACCTGGGGCTTTCTCATGGAGGGCAGACAGACCGTGAGGTTTGGGCTTGGGGAAGGGTTGGGTACAGCTCCAGGTTCTTCCTTTGCCCTTTCGGCATTCTGAGGGGAGAGAGGCTGTGGTTGCTGTTAGGAGGAATCATCACTACTGCAGGATTTTGCCTTCTGCTGCCTTTCTTCTACCATGAGTGGAGCTCTGCTCATAAAGAGCAGCCCTTGCACTGGGACCTTATAAACACCCTACCTCGCGAAAAAAGGACCCTTTCCTCGTGCACTTGGGTGCCTCGGGGTACCCAGTCCCCGCTGTTTCTTCGGAACTTCTTTGGTTTTTCTGCTACACGTTAACTGGTACCTCCTGTCCTGCTGGGACGCTCCGGAGTTCCAGCCACAGCTGCCGGGTTTCTGATACATCTTATCTACCACTCCGGGACTTTGCTCATCCCTGCCTTTCCCAGCTTGCTACTCCAAGGTCCCTGCTTACAGCTCTTTTTGCTATCCAGAGGGGGCACGGGGATCGGCTGCCCCAGGAGGTTCACAAAGGAAACCTTTCCCCCATCCCTTCCCGCCGGCTGCGCCCGCCAGGGCCGTGTGGAGAGGGATGGCCGGTGCGGGGGAGTCACCGCACCCGCCCAGCGCCCCTGGCGGCCGTGCCCGGAACTGCGCCGAGGGGAAAGCGCTCAGCGCTCCGCTGGGTTTTCTGCTTCTCTTTGTTGTTACCATCATCGCTCATCCACCCAGCCCTGGCCAGCAGCGTGTCCATCTTCAGAGCCATCAGGGAATGGCTCTGCCGGACATGGTGGAAGCTTGCAGCAGCTTCTCACAGAAGCCACCTCCGTGGTACCTCCCCCTACCAAAAACCAGGTGGTGCAAAACCAGCACAGGAAACTACCTTATATATTCATTATTGACTTTTCTCTCCTGTCTCATTTCCATTCCTTCTTTACAGTTTAGGACGGTGCTGTAAACATCTTCCACACCTTTCAAACAACGTGGCTTTTTACACGTGGTGTTGGCTTTGGTTTCAGATATTTGACCTTTGGACATCTACTGATGTTGTTTTATTATTTTGCTACACTTCTAATGTCAAATTTACTTTCTGAAATTGCTACAGTAAATATAAGTTGAAGGTTTGGTTAATTTGTTTCCTTTAATATTCCAAATGAGCACATCCTTTTTTGCTCTAAGGTTTGTGTGCATGAACTCCATTTAAGCAGTTTACAAGCTCTAACACATCAGCAATTAGCATTTAAAGGTCACTATTTAATGCTTTTTTATCTGTCAGAGTGAGTTCAATAGACTACACACAACATATTAATCTCATTATTAATAAAGTTATGATCTACAGAACTGTTCGCTGGTGAGTGAGATTTTGTAGAAATCCCGTTTAAACTGAAGTTTGTTTTTCCTCTTCAGCATATTCTGGACAGATACTGAAGGAGATTTTCACCTTATGTTTTTACTGTGAAAATGTTGTTTTCCTTCCAAACAGGAAAGGAAGGAAAACTTTCATCCAAAGTGGTGCCTTCACGATCCTCACAGCCCATCCACAAAATCACTGCTTTCGTGACAAGTTTTGCTGTTCTTACACTCATATTTTCATCATGAAGTGAGTGAACCTCAAAGAGATTAGGAAGGATCAAATCAGGCATTTTAATATTCAGCCATTAGGCTGTGTTAATTAACTGACAGGTGGATTCTTGAAGTGTCCACACGGTGATTCAAAAATTTGCTGTCAAAAGCTGAAATTCACCTGGTTGTGCTCATTTTCTTTGGGACAAATTTCTTTGCTTGTTTCCATCTCAGTCTCTGATAGTGAAGGCCTCCCTTGCATTTTGTCCCTGGCAAAATCTCAAGGAAAACTAATAACCCAGAAACTTCTCTCCTACTGTTTCCCTGTTCAAAGCACTTTGTGCATTCTGCATTATTTTCATGGGATACGAATTTCTACAAAGGTCTGGATGGGTTCAGTTCTGCAGGAATGATTCCCCTCCTCAATATCTTTGTGCACCCAGACCCTGACTGCGCATTTCTGCCGCAGATAAAGAGTGCCCGGAAATCCCACATCCAGAAATCCCATGGCACTCCCATTCCAACGTTTTCTCTTTCTCCCTGTGTCTGGTGTATTTGAGGCAGAGCCCTCAGCTGTGGCTCCAAAAATCTGCAAGGGAGGCTTTCTGTGGACACTGGAAATGTGTGATGCCACATTTCCCAGCTGGAAGGGACATATCTGCTCAAGCTCCCCAAGCTGCTCTCTGTGTTTTCTGAATGCATTTGTAAGTAAAATTTTGCTTTTCTGGATGATCCCGGTGGCACATTTCAACCCACAGTGAATGTTTTCTCATCAAACTCATAGCTCCAAACCTTTAAAACTCTTGTCAGACATGTTTGTTGCTGTTTTAATATCAACAAGAGTTCAGTCAGGACTACTAAGATACAAATGGAAATGGAGATTTCCCTCAGTGTGAGAAACATCTCAGAACCCCCACTCTAATATTTCTGCATCCTGTCTTCAAATGCCTGGACCTTTCTGGGTTCCTTTCGACATTCCTCACATTCACTAGGCTTGTCCAGCCATAACGTGACAGGAGATTTAATTCTTTGCTTTCCGCCCGAATCCAAGGAAACATGGCTTGGCAAGTTATGTTCTAATAGGGGCCAACTTGCCAATAAAAGTAGAAACTCACCCAGATCTCAAACCAGGTCTTTTATACCACAAGAGAACGTTCACCCCTGGACAAACCTTGTCAGGCTCTGAAAAAAATGCTGCCTGTAAATTAACCTAAATGTTAGAATGATGAAGTTCCTTGTGGCATTCCTCCTAAATGGCCAAAAATATCCTTTATCTGAGGAGTTTCTTGACTGGATTAATGCCAGATACAAGGCTGAGTAGTTTTCATATATTAACTGATACTGAAGTCAATGAAGCCTTACAGTGACTGAAGGTCTGCTCCTTTTTATTAAAAATTAAATAAATAAACAAACAAAAAAAAATCCCTGAAGTTAGATATCATCATTCCAATGAATTTATTCTTGCAGAGTCTCATCTTTTTAGGGTCATTACACTTTATTTCTGTAACTTCTCATTTTAACCAGCTGCCTTGTTTCCACTTCTGTTTAATTGCAAATTGTTTTCCAAAGAGTTTTCCTGTGAGGATTCCATGATTGGTTTTGGCTGTATTGACAAGAAAGGATTAAACTGTAATTCATTCCCAATTACAGGAACACAAATAGTATGAACCAATAGTGACATATACACTTCTCTGGAGGTCTGTAAGAGATAGAAAGGCTGCATCATCACTCATTTACTTGATAAAAACAGCAAAACCAAATAAAAAATTCAAGGAATTAGCCCCACTTCCCTGTACACAGCTAGAGTAGGAAAGACTTTCACTGTTTTAAATGGGAACACTGAAATGATATTTAACATTTTCATTCCCAAGATAATTTAATATCTTTAGATATATGTTAGACAGATTTAGCCAACTGACTCCTGCATAAACAGCTTATCTACCTTTTATCTTTTATCACAGAAACGTGGAACATTTCGGTTGGAGGGGCCTTAAAGCCCATCCAATTCCGCAGGGACACCTTCCACTAGCCCACGTGGCTCCAAGCCCCATCCAACCTGGCCTTGGACACTTGCAGGGATCCAGGGGCAGCTGCAGTTTCTCTGGGCACCCTGTGCCAGGGCCTCCCCATCCTCACAGCCAGGAATTCCTTCCCAATATTTTTTATATCCTATGCATCTCCTTGCAGATACACTTTCCATCTGCCTTCCTAAAATCCTTTATATCTTGTATTTATCTGAGGTCTGACCTGGGTAAAATAAAGATGGTGACAGATGTGGGGTTGCCCTCCGAGCTTGTGGTGATTTTCTTCCCCACCAGACCACAGAGGGGTTTTGATTTAGAATTTTAAAGAGCAAAAGATCAATACCCGCTGCAAATGGAATAATTCCTCAGGGCGATCTACACTGATGACATTCCTGTTGGATTCCTAGTGTGTGCTCAGCATGGGAAAGGAAATTCCAATGACCCCACAGTTTTTTCAAGGTTTTCATGACTCTGTTTGTGCAGACTGAGGAACTTCCAGCAGGCTCCCTTTTGCAAGAACCATGAAAACTCCCTCCTTGGCCTGAGCAGGTTGGGCAGCATCCCAGGAAATCTTTCACCTTCTCATCCACAAAGTTCATTGGAGAAATGAGAATTCCAGAGGGTGCCCAGTTTGGATACCAAGAAGTTTATTTTCACTCTCTGACACCAGAATCAGGTATTTTTCATGAAAGTACAGGGTTAGATCTCTCTCATGTTGTTAAACTCTCAACAAGAACTTTGTAGCACAGTCTTTTACTCCAGATCTCTTGAACAGATGGGCTTGAATTTCCCTCTGCCTATATCCCACAAAAAAATCCTAAATATTTACTAGGAAAAAAAAAATAAAACAGATGTATTGGATAATGCTTTTATCTCATTCCATGACCTGGAAAAGATCAGTGGCATTTTCTAATGAACAGGAAAATAGCACCCAGTGCTACTTGCCTCACATTCAGTGTTGTCTTCCACCCGTCTGTACCTTCATCTAATTTTTAAGTTAGTGTTTGAAAATCTGCAAATGCCTATTACTCAAAAACATGGAATGGTTTGGGTTCAAAGGGATCTTTCAGATCATCTCACTCCAACACCCTTCCATTCTTCATGCTCTAGAAATATGTATATATATAAACATCTAAGTTTGCTAAACGCCTTCATTTTGCAGAAAAAAAAAGTGCCAGATGTTGGCTAATGTAAAAAACATCTTCAGCATTAAAAGCAGTATCAATTCTTTATTGCATTTTTATTTATTCTTTATTTAATCCTTTTTAAAAATAAAGTCAGCTGAGTGCGATGGTGCATCACTCTTTTTTAGTGTTAAATGGTGCATGATTAAGGGCTGCTAAATCCTCTTGCACTCTTTTGTATCTGTATCCTTTGCCCCCTGACCCTTTTCCACCTTGTAAATCACTCGAAATTGACTCCAATCCCATTTTCCTATATACACTTCTTTGCTGTAGTCAGTAATAGAGTGAACCTTGCCACTGAACTCCATTAAAATCTGCTTTTTGCCAATACCTTTGATGGCAATTCTTTAAAAAGCAGAAACCACTCTTTTGTGACAATGAATTAATATCAAAATGGCTCAGTTTAGCCCACATATTTTAATTGAAGAGATGCTGTTATTATTTCCTCAGTTTTCCATTGCAGGCTTTCTTCTTAACAGCAGCTACCCCAGGTCTAATGTCTATTCCTGCTTAACTCTCCTCTTTGACATAATCCATGGTATTACGCAGCTTTAGATGTCATGTGTTAAAAATTCCAGCCTGTCAATGGGTGTATTTCCAGGCTGCCAGGACAGAAGGGTGTCCGTGGTTGTGTTTCAAAAGTTAATTTATTTGGATTGAAAAGGAGCGTGAAAGGATAAACATGCAACCCCCAGGGGTAATGGGGATTTTTAACTTATTTTAGGGATAGTCCTTTGTTCTGCCCCAAAGCAAGCCGGATACTGGTATAAAATTCCTAACAGCATTTAGAGTTCCATTCACAGCTGGGTGATATCAAATAATAAACATTGATTTCAGTGATTTTGAAGTTTTTTAGCTTCCCAGGGAAGCAGAATCTTGTCTACTTGGTCTTCGCTTGAGTCCTGACAGGCGCTGTTGAGATGTAAAGAAATACTTACAGATGACATGGAGAAAAAAGGGAAGAAACTTCCAGAAAAGCACTGGAGCAGGCTCCCCAGGGAATGGTCAAGGCCCCAATCCTGAAGAGCCCAAGGAGTTTTTGGACAATGCTCTCAGGCACAGGATGGGATTGCTGGGGGGTCTGTGCAGTTGGTGATCCCTGTGGGTCCCTTCCAGCTCAGAATATTCCATAATTTTATGGTTCATATAAATACTCTCAATGCTCTTCTGTTTTCTAAGACTGTCCCTATTGTTAAATCCTTGTGGGTAAAATTTTGACCCTTTGGCTTCATCCTGCTGCCTCCCATCTCCTGATAATCAATGTCAGTGACAGAAATTCACTTAGTTAAACATTACAGGAGAACAAAGTGTGGGATTTAACATCCAGGACCCAAGGTAGGGGTTACTTTTGTTGAATTATAATCTAAAAACCCAGTGATGAAGAAAAGGGGTAATTGAAATAATCCTTCCAAAATCTTTTAGTGGATCTGTGAAATCCTCTGCAGAGGGAGGTCAGGGAGTCAAACAGCTGAAGTTCTAAAATGGCTGGGCAATTTTATGATTTGATGCATAACGTGGTAGATAAAACCATTGAGTTTATAGCACAAACTGAGCCAGGAGGGATTTTTTTATACCCTCTTTGCTCCTGCACAATCAGCCAAATTTATTAGGAAGTTTATGGCTGAAGATCGCCCTAATCTCCTTTAGCCAAGCCCTTAAAGATCCAACAAACCAGGTTCTCCTGGCCTTTTCTTGTTCTTCCTGTGCCTCCACTGGGACCTCTCCAGTATTTCCATGGTTCTCATGAGCTGGGGGGCTCCAGGGTGGAGCCAGCACTCCAGATGTGGCCCCATCTCTTGGAAATTCATCCAGGACTGCGTGTGGCATATGGCTCAAGGCATTCTCCAGCAGAGCCCCCAGTCCCTGTCCCTCCAGCTGCGCCTTCCTCTCCAGCTTTTCCTTCCTCTCCACCTGTTCCTGCCTCTCCAGCTGTTCCCACAATTCCAGCTGTTCCTGCCTCTCCAGCAGTCCCAGCAGTCCCAGCCCAGCTTTGCGTGTGCTGCAGCTGGACCTCCTGAGGTTGTGTCCAGCCCCCTGGTCCTGTCCAGGCCCTCTGTCCATCCACCCCACCCCAGAATTTGTCGGTCACTCGGCTTGTGGTTGGAGCATTTCACTTCATTTCATCCTCCTTGTTAATAAAGACATTAAACAGCACATGGATGGGCTTTCCCAAATCCACTCCAGCATGGGATATTCCCAAGCAGATGGCTGAACAAATGAAGATCCCAAAGGCAGCCAAAAATCCTAAATGAGAGAAATATTGTCAAGTGTCGGAAAAAAAGTATTATATGTGCATAAATAAGTTCTATATATGCACAAGTGGGGAAGCAGAAGTGAATAACTAATCAGGCATCTCACAGTGATGCTTTTTGGTCATAATGTCCCAGAGAGACCTCATAATGGGACTTTTGGGGCAGAATCCCTTCTCAAATGCACATCTTTACAAATCCCTCCTTTTCCAAGGTAAGGAACAACTGCTATATAATAATAACGGAATGCATAAAATATAAAACAGCTCTTCTTGCAGAAAAGTCAATTTTCAGTGACGCGAGGTAAAAAGGAGTGGGACTGAATTTGGTATTTTCGTTATGGAGTTAAGTATTGATTGACAGCTGGTAGCTGCATGGTCATCAGACAGCAGCACCGCAATCAGCCACAATTAATTAATTAATTCTAAAGCATCTTTTTGCATCTGTGCATAAAAATCAGCGCTGCTTTTGGAGGCAATGGTGCAAAAGGTACATTGTGAGGGCTGTGTTTCTGTGGGCTCTTCCTAGCACAGTGTCCAGGGATCTCAGTTGCAGGCCAGGTTACAAAATCCATCCTATTTTTCACTTTTATTGGCCCAGGAACAACAGGGTTGCTATAATGTGCTTGGGGAAAGGTTGTCTTCGCTCGGGATTTCTTAGGTGTCAGTGAGTAACGTAAGGGCAAAGTTTTTCTATTCACAGGTATAATCCTTGATTTGTAATACTGAATTTTTAAACTACATGTGCTTGTAAACTGTATTCTTTTTACTTTTACTGATTCCATATGTGCAGAAGAATATTTGCATATTAAAATAACTTACTGATTAATTGTAAATAGCTTGCTTTAATTATTTGAAATTTGCTGCTCTGTAATGATTTTGTAATTGAATTATTTTAATCTCTTTAATTTACCTTTTTTCTTCCCCTGCTCTGGTTCTAGAGCCACAACCCCCAGCTTTGCAACTCTCCATAACAAAGCAGTGCCTTGCTTTTCCAAAGAAGAACTGATGACAGCAGGATTCCTCTGAAGAAATTCCTGTTAGAATACCTCAGGAAGGAATTACAGCTGGAGCTTTTTCAGTTCCTCTTCCAAGCCTTTCCAAGGCTGTCATTATTCCTCTCTTTTGACTTTGGAACACCCTGCTTCTGCTGTGGTCCCTAAACCATTCTAAATTTGTATTCTGGTTTCAGTCCACCATTTTCTTCTGGGAAAAGGAAAAAGCAGGATTAAGGAAACTGCCTGACCAAAGCCAGTGCTTTGGGCGCTGCAGTGCAGGCCTTGTGGAAGGATATAAACATCACAGAATATATTCCCTATATTTTCCAAAAGATTTTTAGGTCGTTGGAGCAACCAACTAAACAGAAAATTAATTCTTCAGGCCCTGAGCCTGAGCAGCACTGAGACAGGGACTAAGAAATACAAGTGGTGTGTTTCTAGTATGGTTTTCCTCCTAAATCCTCCAGTTCTGGGCTGCCCCCCTTGGTCCAAGGGATTACAGTCACAGGACTCATGGACCCAGCCTTGGTCACACTGGCAGAATTCCATTTAAGCACACAGATTTCCCACCTCTGCTTCAGACTGTACAGCAAATATGTGCCAGGTATACTAAGAGCAAACGTTTTTTCTCCTAGTAAAGATTTTGAATTTTTTTTTCCCCCCCCAGAAGATTAATAAGATGTTTTTTGGACTTCTTTTTTCTGACTGAGTTAGCGGAATGACTTATACATCTCCAGCAGAGACACACGGATTTAAAAACTGCCTGGAACACTGTGCCATTGCTGTGCTTGTCGCTGAAGTTTGTTTGTCCTTTGTCTTGCAAAGGGCCGTGATTACTTGATTTTGTTTGGGAAAGCAATTACTGTGTGAAAGGAAAAATAGGTAATTTTCTTTTCTCTGTGAAGGCTCTGCTTCATTTTGCTGTATCCTTGGGGCTACAAAGAGAAGCTGCTGAATAGAGACCCAAATGAGCTGTAAGCAGTGAAAGAAAAATACAAACCACTTTTTTAAAGGGTCTGCTTGCGGGATTTTCCTCAGCAAGTAACTAAAGTTAAACCACATTATATCAAATGGACAATAAACATAATGACTCCAGTTGTGGTGATATCATAGAACCACTGAGTGGGAAGAGACCCCCAGTTTGTAATTTATTAATTAAACAGGAATAGAAGCCATGAGATGGGCTTCATCCTGTTATCTCAAATTCAAGAAGGGATCATAATGAGAGTGCTTGGTTACAGCCATACAACAGTGAAGCATCATTACCTCCTGTGTGTCTCTAAACTTCCTCGTGAAAGCTCAGAATTAAGAGTTAATTTGTAATTCATGAGAAATGAGTGTGAGTCTCTGCCTGAGAGCATCCCACTAAGCAGGAATACCAACCAGGACAGTGCCACAAGTGGTCACTTTCCCCCAGCAGAAGAGGCAAAGGTTATTGCTATTTGTTATGGAAACAATTTGATATTTGTTTGGAAAGGTCAGATAACAATGCTGGCCTGTGGAATAGAAATTATAATACAGCTGGAAAGGAGTATTATTTCTACTTAAAGTGATTTACATTAAGCTATAAAAATGTCTGTCTACAACCTCTGGATCCTTTACGTTGCGAGGAAGAACAACCACACTGAGAGCCAGAATCTATTTGATAAAGAGAGAGTAACAAATATTTGTTTTCTTGTATTATGGAGTGTGCTGCCCTGACCTGATGGAGTGCAAATCACTCAGCACAACTTCTGTCTCCATAAATCTGTTTACTTCAGCTTGAAGGAAATTCTTTATTTCTATAAACAAGACAGAACAGAAAATGATTTTAAGGAACTAAATTGTGTTTGCTCAGAACGCTTTGCTTCCAAGGAGCCTGTTGATATCAGCCTGAGTCCTGAATTTTCTTGAAATCAAACCCTTCAGTGTCTCAGTTTGAGCAGCTGAAATTAAACACTCCAAACCATTTGGAGTGTGTTGCCTTAGGTTTTGTCTGTTTGTTTGCTGCTGCTTGTTCCTTTGCTTTTCCAGTTAATGGAATATTCATTGCTTTCTGTAATCAGCTTTTTCTCCAGTCTCAGCTAAAATGTTTTGAAATCAAGTTTAGAGCTGTCTGGCACACTGAGGGGTTGGTAAAAGAGCCATAATCACCTCGAATATCTCTCCAAGGCTGGAGGAAGATGTCAGAAGTCATTTGCTCCAGAGGCTGCTGTTACAGTAGAATAAAATTATTTGCAGTAAATTTAAAACATAACTCTGGGATGTTAATTAGAATATTCCTCTGCCTGGTACCTAACCTTTTCGAGTAGAGTACAAGAAAACATCAGTTGAGGCACTGGGTAGACACAAACTTGGGAATAGTAGGGATTTTTAGCCTTCCAGTTATTCTTTAGAACACACTACGATNTCTTCTGTTTTTTTTTCTTTGTTTTTTTTTTTTTTCCATAGAATCACAGAATAACCTGAGTGAGAAGGGGCATACAAGGATCATCGAGTCCAACCCCTGGCCCTACAAAAATCATTAAGCTGCCCTTTTCTAGAGGTATCTGACCTGCCTTTTCCAATGCCATTCCACAGTGAATGTTTCTGAAGTAAGAGCTATTGATAATCTGGAGTGATGCACCAAAAATGTCCCTGTGAACATTTGGGAAACAGGTATGGAGTGAAGGTTTTTAGCAGAAAAAGTACCAAGACACTGAGGCGTGAAGCAGTGGTAAATGGAAGAGCAGGATACGGTCTGTGGGAGAATAATACGTTTGTTTTAAGGAAGGAACAGGAGGGAATTACCTGGAATACTAAAACACAGATTCTCTGTGCAGCACGATCCATTTAATCCTTGCTGCTGGAATTTTGCTTCTACCCTCCCATGACTGGCTGCTTTCACATTCCCACTCTGTGTTGCTCAATCACTTGGGAATTTCTGAGCTCACATGAGTTTCTAACCAGGGCTCTGCTCCCCCCTCTCAATACGCCAAAAATTCTTGTCTCCGCTCTTCCCAGTTTTCATGGATCCTCTAAGAATTTAATAACTCCATATTGTCTAAATATCTATTTTTAAAATATTTCTCCCCGCCTTTTTTTTTTTTTCATGCTNCTCAGCAAGTAACTAAAGTTAAACCACATTATATCAAATGGACAATAAACATAATGACTCCAGTTGTGGTGATATCATAGAACCACTGAGTGGGAAGAGACCCCCAGTTTGTAATTTATTAATTAAACAGGAATAGAAGCCATGAGATGGGCTTCATCCTGTTATCTCAAATTCAAGAAGGGATCATAATGAGAGTGCTTGGTTACAGCCATACAACAGTGATGCATCATTACCTCCTGTGTGTCTCTAAACTTCCTCGTGAAAGCTCAGAATTAAGAGTTAATTTGTAATTCATGAGAAATGAGTGTGAGTCTCTGCCTGAGAGCATCCCACTAAGCAGGAATACCAACCAGGACAGTGCCACAAGTGGTCACTTTCCCCCAGCAGAAGAGGCAAAGGTTATTGCTATTTGTTATGGAAACAATTTGATATTTGTTTGGAAAGGTCAGATAACAATGCTGGCCTGTGGAATAGAAATTATAATACAGCTGGAAAGGAGTATTATTTCTACTTAAAGTGATTTACATTAAGCTATAAAAATGTCTGTCTACAACCTCTGGATCCTTTACGTTGCGAGGAAGAACAACCACACTGAGAGCCAGAATCTATTTGATAAAGAGAGAGTAACAAATATTTGTTTTCTTGTATTATGGAGTGTGCTGCCCTGACCTGATGGAGTGCAAATCACTCAGCACAACTTCTGTCTCCATAAATCTGTTTACTTCAGCTTGAAGGAAATTCTTTATTTCTATAAACAAGACAGAACAGAAAATGATTTTAAGGAACTAAATTGTGTTTGCTCAGAACGCTTTGCTTCCAAGGAGCCTGTTGATATCAGCCTGAGTCCTGAATTTTCTTGAAATCAAACCCTTCAGTGTCTCAGTTTGAGCAGCTGAAATTAAACACTCCAAACCATTTGGAGTGTGTTGCCTTAGGTTTTGTCTGTTTGTTTGCTGCTGCTTGTTCCTTTGCTTTTCCAGTTAATGGAATATTCATTGCTTTCTGTAATCAGCTTTTTCTCCAGTCTCAGCTAAAATGTTTTGAAATCAAGTTTAGAGCTGTCTGGCACACTGAGGGGTTGGTAAAAGAGCCATAATCACCTCGAATATCTCTCCAAGGCTGGAGGAAGATGTCAGAAGTCATTTGCTCCAGAGGCTGCTGTTACAGTAGAATAAAATTATTTGCAGTAAATTTAAAACATAACTCTGGGATGTTAATTAGAATATTCCTCTGCCTGGTACCTAACCTTTTCGAGTAGAGTACAAGAAAACATCAGTTGAGGCACTGGGTAGACACAAACTTGGGAATAGTAGGGATTTTTAGCCTTCCAGTTATTCTTTAGAACACACTACGATGTCTAGGAACAAATTAATTTCTGCAAAGCTGGAAGGTCTTTCTCAAAAACAGCAATTTACTTTGTAGCAGAAGGAAATCGGGAAAAATACCAGAGATTCCAGCAAATGTGCATCCAAAAATCCTGCTCCCTGCTCCATGAGTGTTGCTATACATTAATCTGTTAAAAAACCCCAAAAAGCTTTGTTCCCTACCAATCTTTGCTTTTCCTTTGTCCTCCCAGAAAGAGGACGGAGAGAAGAGAATAGCAAAGCACGTGGGTTGAAGCATGCATGTGCCCCTCTGCCTTGCCCCTGACACTTCTTTTTGGGTTCATCTTTTATCAGTGTGTCTGAGAAGGAGTTAAGAGCAGCAGGAACCTTACAAAGAGCAGATTACACAGAGTATATTCAATATTCAGAATGCTGGGAAGACACACGGAACCTCCAGCACACCTGGAAGTGAAAAGTCACCTCAAGGAACATCTCCTGCACATAACTTCAGCCACTAAAACCAGAAATTTCTTTCTCTTTTTCAACTTTTCTCTCTAAATTTTTTAATATATATATATATGAAAGGACACTCNCAATCACTTGGGAATTTCTGAGCTCACATGAGTTTCTAACCAGGGCTCTGCTCCCCCCTCTCAATACGCCAAAAATTCTTGTCTCCGCTCTTCCCAGTTTTCATGGATCCTCTAAGAATTTAATAACTCCATATTGTCTAAATATCTATTTTTAAAATATTTCTCCTCGCCTTTTTTTTTTTTTCATGCTAAATTAATGTGACAGATGAAGGCATCCTGAGAGTGGAAAGAGACAACTTTTCTAAACCTCTTTTCCTTATATCCCATATGGAATATAAACAACACCCACCCACTTTACCAGGCCCAGATCCTCCTTCTTGGAAGAAAGAGTGTGAGACACATTTCTCTTCCTGTCTCAGTCCTGCACCTCTGATCAGAGGGTTTTGTGTTTTTAGAGCTTTTTATTTCTTTTTAGAACATTTTAGTTCCTTTTAGAACTGAATCCCTTGGAAAACCAAACCTCTGTAATAAAATGTCCGAGCACATATTTCCACTGATTTCTTTGGGAGCTGCAGATGGTTGGTTCATGTTTAAACTTTAAATTCTTTAGGCTGAGGCTTGGATAAGGCTTGGGGCCAGCCCGTGGCAATGCAGGAGATATTTGCCACCAGGAAGGAGTCTGGGGAGGTGGTTTCTGGATGCTCTGACCCTCCGATTCTTTAACTGAAGGCTGAAAATTTTGATGAGCGAAACAGCAACTTTGTTGCAAAATTATACTTGTAATTCATCAAGGCAAAATGGTCAATTAGTTCCAATGTGGGATGCTACAAATGTTATAAATGTGACAATTTAGTCCCTTTCCCAGACTCCCTTTTATTCAGACGCTGGAATTAGTTCTAGTGTCAGTTTTATCACCTTTTCCGTTCACTCTGACAACCCAACAACCTTCTTGCGCTGATCTTTTTCTCCTACCTACAACAAAGGATAATACAACTCTCAAAACCTGTCCTTAAAAGAGCTGAAACTCCCCTTACAAGCCTGATTTTGGTGATTTTTTTATTGTGGTGGTTGATTTACTGTTTGGGGGTTCTGTTTGGGTTATTTTCCTCCCTGAAGGTCACATTTCCCAACTCTGATCATATCCCCACAAAAGCAGTAAAATTGCCAATCACTGGCTCTGAAGCCCAGGGCCGTGTGTTTCCTTGGGCACAGCATGCCCAGGTCAGTATTTCCTGCTGTTCCACCTGCCCTGGGAGCAGGATTATTCCAACCAGCATCCCTGGGAGCAGGGTCCTTCCAGCCCTGTTCCATCCCACTTCTCCAAACAGGCCCTGTTTGTCATGCAAGGCTTCACTTTTCTTCAAAGTGCAGAGAACCTTCCCTCAATTTTGATGAATTTCTCTGCCCTTTTGTGAGCAACCTCTGAGGTTTCTCCCTGCACAGCTTCCCTTGGACAGCTGAGATCCCTGGGGTAGGGAAGGGACAACATTTTCACACTTTCATATGAGTCAACCTAAATTCCAAGTGAATTGGGCTCCACTGATACTGGAGATGGTCAGCCACAACTCAGGAGCATTAGGTGAGTCTTCCATTCTTGAAAGAGAACAGGGAAAAATAATAGGATGGAATGGTTTGTTGCTTTGGTTTTGGTTTTTTTTTTTTTAAGTTTATATAATTGTTTAATATATAATGTTTATTTAATAAGTGTAATAAACACACACAAAATGCAGCTGGATGAGCAAGATATGCTCTTCCCCTTTATTCTTCACTCTTTCCATAGCATTATATATGATATTCTATGCTCCTATATTTCTATAACACACTAAACCTTGTCCTTTTTTTTTTT
>VYZQ01026407.1:8858-21207 GCA_013400655.1 Mystacornis crossleyi | reverse complement strand
CCAAGGCCAGGCTGGACAGGGCCTGGAGCAATCTGGGATAGTGCAAGGTGTCCTTGCCCATGACAGGGGTGGGACTGGATGGGCTTTAAGGTCCCTTCCAACCCGAACCAGTCTGGGATTTTATGACTCTATGAATCCTATACTCATGAGAGATAATTGAAACATTTCAATAAGAGAAATTATCTCACTTTTATACAGAGCTGGAAGTGCCCAAAAGCACTTTATAAGCCCAAAGACAAGCACAGGCATTAAATGAAAGCATTTTAACTGCCACTGAAGTGTCATCTGGTTTTAAACAGGCAGCTTGCTTCTTAACGTGTCAGAATGATGGCAGAGGCTCTCAGTGCCCAGAAGAGGAAAAGAAGCAGAGGCTGTTAGGGAGCAGGAGGAATTTCAGTGGAAATGTAGCACACAGAGGAAAACTCATGTAAAATTCCCGTGACTGGATTTGCATGAATGTCTCACAGGTAAGCACGTGGGTTCACATGCTCGTTGCTTTAATGCGGGCACCACAAAATCCCCGAATGGTTTGGGGTGAGAGGGGCCTTAAAACTCATCCATGCCGTGGGCAGGGACACCTTCCACTAGCCCAGGGTGCTCCAAGCCCCACCCAACCCGGCCTTGGACACTTCCCGGGACCCAGGGGCAGCCACAGCTTCTCTTTACTTCCCTTCATTTATTCAGGCTACCCCTGCAGTGTTGCCTCTTCTTCAGCAAATATTTCCAGGGAATTTCCAGCTGGTTCCATGGTAGTTTGGCACTGGTTTGTCGTCATGTCCTTCATAAAGCAGAGCTCCCACCCCTTTTGAAGGATCCCCTGCTTTGTGTAAGGGCAGCACAACTCCCTTCCCTCCAAACACACCCTGGGTTGAGAATACACAGAAATGTCTCAAATTTTGATTTTTCAGAATGTAACCAAACATTTCAGTTCTGACAAATCAGGTATTCCAGAGGGTTGAAATTGTTAAATAAATGTGGAAAAGTACAAAGCTGGATGTGCTTTTTTTCCAGAGGGAAACGTTCCTTGTGACATTTCCCTTCTGTTCTGCTTTCCCAGTAAGCATTTGGGGCACAACACATTAATTTAAACAAAGCATATATTCCTTTAATACCAGTGCAAATTCCATGTGCTTTCTAATCACTTGGCTTAGATATTATTTTTATGGAAATTATGAAAATAAACATTTCAGAATGCATACACAGACCCATGTTATGGACTGAATCTCTTACCATAAAACCCAAAAATGCATTTTCATTATTACAAATGTAGCAATTATTTCTTTTCTCTTCAGTTCCTTCTCTTTGATGTCTTTTTCCAGACAAACACCCAGGACAGCACTGTCACCACCACGTACATTTGCTTCCTCCCTGGTATTCCAGACTCCAACTCTGCTCAGCCACCACCTTTCCAGGCTGGATTCCCATTCGGAGTTCTTGGCTCCTTGTTGCTCGGCATGTCTGGCCAGAGAAGCCAAGCCTGCTAACTTCCCTTCTTGACAATTTGTCAAAAGGCACATTAAGAAATAATTGGAGAGAAAGCACACAGATTTGGAGAATGAATTGAGTCATTTTTCTTCAATGCTTGACTAGACAAGCTACAAGACACCTTGGTCTTTGCTCTCAACGAGACAGAGCTGCTGCTCTAACCAAAGAAATATTACTGTCTCCAACATCCTGAACTCTTGGGATTTACTCAGGTAGGCTCTTGATTTAACAGCAAAGGCAGCAGGTAAAAGAGCTGGTGTTTTCAGGGCAGCCTTTGGGTTTTGTTCGTCTTTTTTAAAAATTAAATTTTTCACGTCATTGTTTGGCTTTGCCACAGATGACCAAAATAGTATAGAAAAAAAATTAGGAATTTAAATCTAGTTAAACTATCTAGTTATCTAGTTATTTTTCTATGAAAATACTTGAAAAATTATTAGGCAATGGTTGGGTTTTGGAGAAAAGATATATTCAATTACACAAGTCAGAGCTCCCATTACGGGGGAGCTGTGCTGGGGGAGGAGAGAGGCCTTAATTCATTGTACAGAACAAAAATACTGAAATAAAACAAACCCAACCTGCCAACCAAGCAAAATCCTTTATAGTACAAGAACCAGAATGATTTATCCCCCCTGAGAACCTGGCCTCATGTTGCTATTAGAGATGGGAGGATGTATTAGGGCTGATAATCACCACAACAAAGCAAACATTTAGCCTGGGCCTTCTCTCCCAAGGATTTATGAACCCTCTCATCTGATTTCTTCATTTCTCATTATCATTAATAATCAGAATGGACTCAGCATTTTCTCACCAGGACATGGTAATCAAGCAGAGGAGTTTTCCACAACGCACAGAAATGCTTGGCAAAGGAAAGGAGGGCGGCACACAGGGAAAAAACGTGTGGAAGCAAATCACTCTTGTCTTAGACACAGAAGATATCAGGGGTGTTTCTTCTGGCTCCTCTGCTAAACAAATTTCGGGACGGCCATGTGCAAGATTTTTGTCCTGTTAAGGAGCTGCAAATCAGCCTTTATATAAAATGCCATTTTGATCTTCCTCTTGTGATTAAACTTTGCCTTAGTGTTGTTGCATTCAATTCACCATAACTGTGTCCTTGGGTGAACTCATTTGCGTTGTTTGAATATTTCTTACAGTTCTTGAGAAGGAAGAACTCCAAATTTCAGTTTCTAGTCACGGAACATGGTGCAAGTTGTAAGGTACATGATATCATCATAATTTCATTTATAGAAATTTTCTGCCTTTACCTCAGAATTCTGCATTGCATTTAACTTTTGGTGGCTGAAGTACCTGGTTTCACATTAATTTACCAAATCTAATCGTGACAACATTGCTGCATCTGGAACCTTCTGGGGACGTTTTGTGGACTGATGAGTTTGTGTTCAAACTGGTACCTTAAATACCACATGGGCTCCAGCTGTCCCCTGAAATGCATGAATGGATCAGAATTAACTGCAACGCTCAGAGTTAAAGAGTTTTCAGGTTTAAACCTGCACTCCAAGATAAACACACCAGGTAAACCTTGGGTGCCACCTCTTTGCTTGCCAGGAAGGAGAAAATTGCTTCCAAGTTCAATCCGTGGGCTGCCAGTGGAGCCAGAGCAGCACAGCATTTCCTGTGTTCCACACCTATTGAATGATCCCCATGTTCATTATTCTCTTCTTACTATTTGATAATTGGAAAATCGAACTAATAATTTATCTTAGGAAGAAGCTCTTCACTGCAAGGGTGGTTACGAGGGAATTCATCTCCATGAGGCTGAGTCCAAACCCTTCTGTGACTCCATGACTCCGTGGTTCTGTATTCCAGGGTACAAGTCCACATTCAGCTCCTGGAGATTAAATGCCAGCAATCTCTCTGTGATTTCTTGTTTTGTGCTTGGAATTTTGGCAGATTCACTAAAAACCAGGGCGTCTCTGTAGTGCAGAGGGATCTCTCCTGCTGAAGGGTGGAACCCTTTCTGCTGCAGGAAAAGGGAAGAGGAGGAAGATAGAGCAGGAAAATTGGCAGCGTAAAGTAGAAACTTAAAGCTTCCAATCAACCCCGAATTCCATGTGCATAAACTGCTTCCAATCAACCCAAATTCCATGTGCATGAGCAGCAGTGATGCCCCTGTTAGCCCTGCAGACAAACACAAATGTAATTACATTGACTGTGTTGCTGGGTTTGGAACACGTCCAGCCTCGGGAACATCCCAGGATCATCCTGAAGGGCTCTACTGGTTCACTTCAGAATAGGGCAGAAGGATGTTCTCTTTTCCTACACAAACTCCCAAAAATACCTGCCATAATTCTAAAAAATTGGCAATACTGCTCTTACGACTTCTTCATTCTCTTGATGATCCAGAGTCTTAAACTTTGGAAAATATCATGTCTCTTTGTTTATGTGTTGATTTCTAATAGTGTCTCAGTTATCAATTTGCCCTGCGTCCTATGGTACTGAAAAGGAAATGAATTATTAAGTTAATAATTAAAAATTTTGGGATGTTTTAGGAATAAATATCACAGTAAGGTGCAGATGAGAAATTCAGACGCTTCTCAGTGGTGGACAGTGATGGGNTTTTTCATCCTCAACTAACCAATTAATTAAAGACTCACACATGACTCTAGATACGCAATATTTACTAGTTTATATTTTATAAGGCATTTTAAAAGATTGTAAAGGTATTTTCCTACCAGTTGCCTGAATGACAAATAAAGGTCATGGGTGACATTTTAAAAATCAAACACTGTTTGAGTTATAAATCAGTCAATCAATAAACAATTAGATGGGAAATGAGGATAAATGCTTTTTGAGAGCTTAAGTTTTGCATTTTTATGCATTTCATACTTATGCACAAGACAATTTTTCCAAGGTCTTGAAAACTGAAAAAACATCTTATAAATCTGAAGATCTGCCTGGGAGGGTTTCAGCTATATACTGGGGATGGGAGTAAACTCTGCTTAATGTTTAGCTGATATTTACTGCTTTTTTTAATCTCAGATCTTACAGGAGACTAAATTGATATCAAAACACTTGTGAAAAAAAATGAAAAATATTGTGAATCAAGTAGCTTGGGAAAAAGAAAGGAAAAGTCTTGAAATTAAGCCACATTTTTGCTGTGTAATAGAAACGCTTTGGAGCCCTTTCTGTTTAAAAGTTATTTGCCTTTATTAAAATAACGACAGGAACTTGTGGAAGCACTTTCTGAAGGATCAATAACCCAATAAAAATCTTGCAGAGGAGCAATAAGAGGAATTAGAGTGGACAGATTAAGCAGACTCCAAGGAAAAAAAATAAAGTTTGTGCATAATTTGTGAGTGTATCAATCCTTTGTTGTACTTCAGTTCATTTTTAGGCAGAGATTTGGAATTATTCAGCACCTGGGGCTTTTCTGGAGCTGGAAAGACTCTGGGTGCAGACAGATTTATCTTGTGGAAGTTGGAAAAGGAGACTTAAATGCCTGAAAAGTGGAACAAGAGCCCTGCATTGTGCTGTGATTTGGCTTTGGGGATTTCAACCCAGCCTTTCCTAAAGCGCTTAGACAGGAGCTGTGGAGGCTTTACGGGAGCCGGGGGAGGGACTTCTATTGCCTCCTCTAAACCGGAGGCTTTATTTTGCCTACACAAGACTAATAAATTCCAAAGGGAATAATTACCAATAACCTGGAATGCCGTAGCTGCAGATGTTTGCTTTCAACTCTTTTGCCGCTCATATTGCCCAGGTTTAAAGGGATTCTCTGCGTGAGCATTTTTAATTAATAGTTTTCTCTGTGTGCACACATGGCTGGAAGCTGCTTCCCAAAATCAGAAAAAACACTTTTTAAAGGAGTTGTAAATATTGAACGCTGGGTTGCTTTGCATCTCCTGCAGGATGATGGTGGCCTAAATTCTCCCAGTATTTCAGAGATTTTAGGGCTAAGAGTTTGGCCTTAGTTTCCTGTGTGTGGGTTTTTCCCACCTGCCCAGTCAGACACTTAAAACTCAGGTTAATTTTCATTAACGTCATTACTGTTTCATTTTACTTCAGTCATGGAAACAGAACTCATTTCCTTTTCCCAAGAAGTTCTGGTGCTGTTTTAACTACTTTTGTTATTTACTCTAAGGATAGGAGAGGTCTTAGATTTGCAGAGCTGCCTTTGAGAAATCCAACATTTTTTCCAAACAATAAATCCACTTGCAAGAAGACATTCAGTTTCTTCAGGATGCTCCCTAAATCTGAAGGCACAGCTATGACAGAAAGGCTGAATACACTGCAAAAGTTCCTCTTATTTACTGAAGAGAGGCATTTTTACCCTCAGATACTCATAAAACTCGTTTATTCTGGGAAATCACAAGTCCTTAGTCTTGCCCTCTGTCCACTCCAAAAGAAAAAGAAGTAAGACAACAATATGCACTAGTGGGCAGTAATTTTTCCTCGGAATATCAGTGGTTCCTGAATTGAAGAAACAATCAGAAGTGCAGATGAATGGGCACTTTCTCCACTTCCAGAAATCTAAGAACTAAATGCAGTTTAATTTTCCTAAGTTTGTATTTCACCCAGTGATTCCATGTAGGATTTCCTCGAGCAGTAAAGATGAAATCAGACTTTAAAATGCCTAAAATTTTGCTCTCACCTTTTGGCTTCTCCATGGTCGACCTGCCCCATCTCAACTGAGAGTCCCTTTCTCTCATGGCTACCCAACCTGACTGGAGTGTGAAATACAGAAGCAAAACTCATTTTGCATTTGTTTCCTGGCAAGGTAGGAGACGTGTCAAAATCCCAGGGAGTAGTTCATGGCACCTTCAGAAGTTTCCAAAGGAATCGAGGAGATGAAAAGAAAGCAAGTGGATTCTGGGAGATGTAGTTGCGCTTTTCACCATTTCCCGAGTGAAGCGGAGAAAGAGAGAGATGCAGCAGGCAGGAATTGTGCAGCCAGATTGATTTATTTCATTATTTAACAGCTCTTTTACAGGATAATTTCCTCATTGTTTAATTGGTCAGTTTCCTAACCACCCCTCTGGGGTGATTGGATGAACTCCGTGCAAAATATTTTTCTCTACTTGTAGTAAAACAATTCTTAGCAAGGTTACAGATGTCCATAGTTTATAAAACTGTACAGATATTTTTTGTGAGAGAGTTTTCTCTCTCACGGGACTAAAGAGAAGCAGGAAAATCCTTGCTTTGCAGCCTTTTTTGTATACACAGGGAGACAGAGGTTTGAGCAATAAATATTGTTGTCTGCTGCAACTGAAGGAAAATGGAATTACTTTGATAATTCCACTTGACCTTCTAGACAGTTTGAGCTGTGCTGAGAAGAGACACGACTGCCTCTTCCCTTCTTCACCTCCAAACTTTTCTTTACCCCTCCCTCATTCTAATTCAGCCACTAATTGTTTTTATCTAAATTAGTTTATTTTCCACTGTCACAGTTTTTGTGCAGTCTCTTCTCATAGCTCTAAAAATCTCACATTCCCAGCCTACCTTCTTGGCTTTCCTAATATGAGTTCTTTTTGAGGACAAAAGTCACTGCACAAATTGTATTCCCAGATAATCCCCGTGCTCTACCCCTTTAACTCACAGATTTTCAGTCCCATTCTTTTCTAACTCACATTTTGCTACCCTTTATAACCAACCACCCTTTCTTACCTGGGGTTTGAACCTGTAAATCCACAGAAAACAAACTTTAAAGAGAGTAGAAGGAATGGTGGGTTGCAAATCAAAGTGTGTTTGTAGATATATAAATGGAATAACACATTTACATCGTGAAATTGAATGTATGAGTATATTCATATTTCATGTGAGTATATAACATTCAATTTAATGACTATCATATATACAAGTTCATATGTATTTAATGTGGCAAATCATCAGATTTTGCAGACTCTGTATTACTTCAAGAATTACCCATAGAAAGCCACAGCACTTTGATAATTTATTTCATAAAAAGTCTCAAAGAACTGTGTCTGGTAGATAATACACAACATTGTTCCAGCCCAGTTCCCAGTGAAATCCGTGGGTGGTGTGTTTTTCTGGCTCTCAAATTAAAAAAAAAATGTTTGGAAGACGAAATAAATTAGGATTAAATCTACAACAAATATTGAGTAGTGCTGTTTGGCCTTTGAAGTGTAAAATCATTGCAAGACTAAAGCAATCTGGATGTGCCAAACATTCAGACTCCGGGGTTTTTTCTGGACTTTATGAAAAAAGATACAATCAAAATGAAAGACTGTGAACAGAGGGCTTCCATTTCCATAATAATGTGGGATCAGCCCCATTTCCTGTCTCCCGTGGTATTTTTAAAGAGATGAGTTAACAGGGAGGTGGAAAAACTGCTGAAGGTCTCAGACTTGCCAAGTGGTAGAAGCAATGTTTGCAGCAGAGATGGGGTGTTATTTTTTTCCCCCAAATTGCTCTTTTGATGATTTCCATGTTAAAATTTAATTAGCCTGTCTGAATCTTCGCTATATTCAATATGTTCATTAGGCATACAGTGTGAATTACAGAAAAATTTAAATAAAAATAAGAAGAACATTTACAGTGTAGCAAAACCAAGGAGTGAACATTTTGCTTAGGTCATGCTTGCAGGGCATGTTCCTAAAATCACACATAGATAAAACGATTTTTACACATGGTGGGGTTTTTGGTACAAATGTACAAAAGGTTTTCACAATATCCTGAAAATTCTAAATTGCTTTGTATAAGCTATTTTTATTAGCAAGGAAAATTATAGTTATGGGATGTCTTCTAGGATAAACAGACTAAACTTGAGCTTCTCAGTAGACAAGGAGAAGAAGGGCTAAGAATCATTAGCAGAGCGTTGTTCACAGGAATTTTTGGCTTGCAAAACGTAGATGGAAAGGAGCATACAAAAACTCAAAAATAAATGAGAGGAAGTGGTTTGTCATTAACAACATGAAGAAATTTTGGGATTAAATCTTAATTTGGAACCAATTTAAAAAAGGAAAAGAGAGAGTTGATGCACATTTGAAGACAGTGAACACTAAGAAGATCCTGAGATGAAATCAGTGCCTGCTGGGAGATTATTTTGGGTGAATAACACTCCATTCCACAGTTGGTTTTCCTGCAGATGGGAAGGAAGCGTAAGTGGATAGGAAGTCCTGACTTTGTGTTTCAGACACTGCAAGTTTGCATCACTTTTTAATGAAATAGGAATATTCTTGTGTGTCTGTAAAGATTATAAATGTTGCAAATTCTGTTTCAAAGCAGGCGTGAAATAGAATTGTTGATCATGTCAGGATTTCCTATTCAAAACTATAAAAAAGTTTAAACTTTACAAGTTTCCGTAGTCCAGAAAGTCTCCTGCCCTTCTGTTTCAATGCAGATGTGAAACAGAATATTTGATACTGGTTTCCTATTAAAAAATATAAACTTTAAATGTTCAACATAAAAGTGGAAGCACGTGGTGACACTTTATAAAACCTTATTGCTTCAGGTCTCTTTCGCCTTGTTGGTTTTCACACGTGTTGAAATGAAACCCAGTTTGATACGGAGGGAACTCAGGGATGAAGATCCTTGAGGCTTCCAAAGAAAACAAAGCCTAAGCACATATTTAGGATCAAGTCCTGGCCCATTTGAGTGAGTGTTGATCTTGAATTATTTCAGCATTTATTGGTGTGAAATGTTTATTCAGTTCATAGCCACCACCATTCTGCCTCATGGATACATAGATTAGATTGTGCAGTGCCCGGTGTGTTGCAAATGCTGAAAAATTGCTTTTAATTTATGAGCCCTGGACATTGCCCCCCCAGTCCCGTTTTTCACATGCACTGGGGTGCCTGTAAAAATGCTTTATAGCAGGTCTGACTTCCCTGATCCCTCTGATCCTGGCTCTGTGGTAATTGCTCTACTGGGACTCAGCCCTGTGCAAACACAAAATTAAATTATTTTGGCCCCTTAATCCCAGCCTCTTAAGAACAATTCTTAAAGCTGTGAACTGAAGCTATTCCTAATGGTGTTAAAGTTCAACTCAAAGGTGTGTGAAACTAAGAAGATCTTTCAAAGAGTTTGGAAAGTTAAAAACTTAAAGGACATGGACACTGATGATTTGCAAGAAATTCAAGAGCAAAAAGTTGGCCTGATTGTTCTTCAGAGTGTTGTGATCCAGTGCAAGAACTGCTTCCAATTTAAAATATTTAAATTGCAAATATGAGGCTATGGCCAAAAATACTACAATTAAGCCATAGGTCAAGCCAGGAGTCAAACTATGGATCACAGAAAAGCCAAAAAGTGCTTTTAACTTGTGTCTTTTGCTTGTCCTGTAATTGTGTGTTTGCACTGTACTAAAAGAATTAAGCACCTTAAATATCACTTGTTTTCCCTGGGATCTAGACTGACCTGTTCCTTCAGCGCTTCTGGAGACTGGGGAGATGGGAATTACACAGGACAGGATTCTGGAGTGAATTTCTGAGGAGTAAATTCCGTGGAGAGAAGTGTGAGGATTGCTAAAGCCTGGTATTTCCAGTTGCATTTCTAACACGGCTGGGTTGCTATTTTGAAGTGGAGCTTCCCACTTTATTTAAATAAAAATAGTTTACTACTATTAGAGTAGAATGAAGATTATTATTTAATGCAAATTAGAAAGTTTAAATAACTAAATCCAAACCAAATAAACCTGGAAGAGGCATTTCATTTAAAGAAACAAACAAACAAAAAAAACCAATTGAAAGCAACCAACAAAACCCCACCCCAAACCACTGGACACTTTTGCTCTTTTTTGTAAATTCCTCTGAGGTTTTCAAATGTGAGCAGAGAATAATAGAAGATCTTCACTTTCATGGTTCTGAGATATGCTGGAAGGGACCTTAAAGCCCATCCAGTGCCACCCCCTGCCATGGGCAGGGACACCTCCCACTAGCCCAGGGTGCTCCAAGCCCCGTCCAGCCTGGCCTTGGGCACTTCCAGGGACCAGGAGCGGCCACAGCTTCTCTGGGCACCCTGTGCCAGGGCCTGCCCACCCTCACAGGGAACAATTCCTTCCCAACAGACCATCTCTGGCAGTGGGAAGCCATTGCCCCTTGTCCTGTCACTCCAGACCCTTGTCCCAAGTCCCTCTCCGGCTCTCCTGGAGCCGCTTTAGGCACTGGAAGGGGCTCCAAGTTTCCCTTCTCTCAGCTGGACACCCCCACCTCTCCCAGATCCGAGATCCATATGAACATGACGATGCCCTTCCAGGTCTGGCAGCAGCAGAAGTTTCCCACCTCTTTGTTCCACAGAAATGTTTATAGGAGGGCCCTGCTCAGCTGAGGTTGGACACGTCCAGGGAGTGAATGTTCACATCCAGTTTAAGGGAACCCTTTGGTCCTGGCCACTTTACAATGCCATTAGACCCAGCAAATTCCTTTTGCTGCGGGATGGAGCCAACGGAGACTCAAATTCCACTCGAAACTACAGTGGCCTCATTATTTTTGTAAGGCCTGCCCTGACAGCTTATCTCTAATGTCAAAGCAGAGCGTACTCTGCCTGAAGAAAAAAGGAAATCATTACCAATTAATTATGTCAACTTTTGCAGGAAATAAGCAATTAGACCTTGCACACAGGGGAAAAAAAAATCGATGGTGCCAGTCAACTTCCTCAACAATTAGTGCTGGGAAGGCAGGAGCAGGGACAAGGAGGAGCAACCTGGAGCTGCCAAACTTGCAACACTTCGTGAAATGATGGAGGAAAGGGCTTCTGATTCTCCCAGCCTACAAAGAAACCACAGCTGGAATACAAGGCAGCCAGTCAAGGTGAGCAAATCATTAAAAATCCCTGGGAAACGAATGGTGTAGGATTTTCTCAGGAGGAATCGGACACTTCAGAACAGATTTAACACCGTGGCCTGTGCTGGAGGACAGGAAGAGAGAGAGGAGGCCTAAATGCTAAAATAACTGCAATGGCCCTTTGTATTCTTTTTTCACCACCTTGATCATATTCAACATCCTTTTGTTTGTGCTGGTGTTTCAGGAATGTGAATCACAAGCTCAGCTACACACTGAAAGTTTCTCAAGCATATGTTCCTGCCTATATAAAAATATGGGAACTATTGCTAGTTCTTTTTCCTCTTAAACTGCTTGACTCTGTTATTTCCAGCATGCACTCTNATGTGTGTGTGTGTGTGTATATCTTCATCCAGTCCAAAAGATCAGCATGGGGCTTTGCTAGGTCACCATGTGCCCAGGAAAAATGGATGCTTTTGTTGTCATGGGGAAAAAAAAAAGAAAATAAATCAGGCTTAGACTGTTCAGGGGAAGATGACAAAAAAAAAAAAACAACGACCAAGCAAACATATAAATGAAAAACAAACAGCAGGAGAAAATAACATGGACAAAAACTTTTTTTTTTTTTTAAATTGTCTCATCCCTGTCTTTTCACTTTAGTACATTTTTCCCTCTTTGTGTCTCTCCTAGCTCATTTAGACTCATCTGCGCTTTAATTCTCTGTTTTTAAGCAATTATCTCCTTTGCTCATAAGACTCAAGTGGCAGCTTTGACGTAACAATAATATCACTTTATATTTTACTTTCAAAACATTCCCCTTTGACTTCCTCTAAGTTTCTTTAAGAAGTGTTTGAGCTGATCATTTTTCCTTAAAAACACCCAGAACAGAGACATTGTCAATTTTTTTTCGCAGAGCCCTAAGAAAATTAGCATTGATAATTGATAAATAAGTGGGAATTCATAAATCATAGGCAGACCTAGAGGAAACCTGAGAATTACTCTGGTTGTAGGTTCCTCTAAAATTAAATAATATATTCAAACTTACATGGGCCTTGTCACAGGTCTGGACTCCTTATCCTGAGGCAAGACATGAAAACTTTTCCTTCCTTCCTTCCTTCCTTCCTTCCTTCCTTCCTTCCTTCCTTCCTTCCTTCCTTCCTTCCTTCCTTCCT
>VYZQ01026402.1:0-11564 GCA_013400655.1 Mystacornis crossleyi | reverse complement strand
AGGAAGTTGCAGTTTGTCTTCAGGGGACTCCTGAGTACCCAGTGAATGCTCAGGGCAGAAGTTCCAGCACTCTGTTGAGGGCAAACACAGAGAGGTGGGTGCCATGGTGTTGTCAGAGAAAGCTCTTTTTCTGTGAGACAGAACAGAGTTTGCTCCACTCTTTATGCCCGAACTTGGAAACATGAGGGCATTCTAAGGACATCACCAAGCTTGACATGTGCAGTACACCCCTCCAGGAATAATTACATACTTGTTCTCAAGAGGAAAGGCATGCCAAAAAGGAGATTTTAATATCAGAGATTTGCTGTGCCACATATTTTTGGAAAAACTAGTCTGTAAGTACAACTTGCTTTTCAATTGAAAGAAAGGTATTTTGGTTGATTTTCACTCCCTCTATGCTTTTAAGAGGAGAAAACTTAAGATTATCAGACAGACCTGTCACTTCCACAAAGCCACTGCAGCACAATTAATTAGCCAGATTTCCCAACTTCACTACAAACTTTTAATAGTTCAGGTCTAATTATGTTTAAAACCTGAAAACACATTTATATGGTTTGGTTATCAAACAAAGAGCTTCCAGAACTTGCAGTGATTCCAAACTAAATCTTTGTGCACTCAAAGTTTCTACCATGGCACACCAACAAAAGGACATGTTTTCAATGAAAACATTGAAAAAGCAACCCAATCAGTATGGGAAACTCCTCAATCAAAAATATTGGAGAAAAGACCCATATTTTTATACTTCTCCTGCAACATCCAAGTGTTACGAGTTTGGTACTAACAAAGGGGAAAAAAATACCTTTGGTATCCTTAGTTTCTTCTTCCATGAACCTGTCGTAGAGATTCCTGACTGGTACACTCATAGATTTCAAAGGCTGATACAAGATCTTGTACTTGGCTGCCGTGGCCTTGTTCATCTCTTGAACAACTGCATTAATCTGATCGTATGTGAGACGGCCTTTCATATACCTACAAATAAAAATAAGAATCAGTAACCAGAAAGTCACAATGTTCCGTGTTTATTCTTCTTTTTCATCAGCCTTAACGGAACAAGCCATTCCTAGTTAGAAGCAGTTTCTCCTGCTTTGTGTTAATGAATACATGTAGTAGTTAATTCTGTTCATTTCCTTGATTGTTTAACAGTCTTGAAGGTAGAGAAGCCATGACAGAACCTAAACCAGAAAGATAAAATATTAGAAAGCTAAATTAAGAAGCAGAATGTATTCAGTGTTTAAGCTGTAAAAAGCTTTTCAAATAAAGGCTGTTTTTATAGCTTACCACTTAAACTACAAACACAGAAAAATCTAGTAACTTTGCAGAAAACAGCATGAAATGAAATGTTCGCCTAGGAGCACGATTTGGTTCATATCATCACCACAAATAACCTGTGTTTGATCTTACAGCCATTTATTTGGGTTTTTTTTAAGAACTACTGATTTTGTGTTGTCTTCTGTATTTGACTGTGCAGCCTACTGAGCTGTACAGGTACGGTTCTGCACCACCAGCATCCATTTCTGAACTTTCAGGGCATTTCATAATACTAGTACTAGAAGAATAAGATCAGTTGATAACAGCCTAGAGGTACAGGAAGCACAGAAGATAAAGAACAAAGTGATGTGGAAATACTAGAACACTGGAATATTTGCAAGTAAGGCTATTCAGTATTTATAGACGTAAAGCCATGCCTTCAAGGAAAAGGAACTGTGCTGCACACTGAGAAGGCATTATATAAAAATGAAATCTGAAACTCAAATGACAAGCAGTAAGCTAAATACAACACAACCCCCTGCAAAATGGCAGTAAGAGCCAGGCCAGCCTTGCAACCTGCAGTGCCCTGTGGCTTTCATTCCGTTGCTACAACAAACCAAACCTTGCTCTTTGTGTTTGGTTCAGTATCTGTTTGCAGATGTTTCAGTATCTGTTTGCAGAATTAGACAAGTGCTACAATTCATTTTAAGAACGAATGCTTTAGGTCAGTAGAGCAGCTGGCTAAAAGCTGTGGGACAGCAAGACTGAAAAGATCAATGAACAGCAAGTTTGCCCCTCGTTTTAATCTGAATGGACAAGCTCAACCTTTGGAGAACACACAAAGAATTTCAAGCAGAAGTAGATAATCAATTACAAGTTCAGTATTCCAAACCAGAATTCAGGCAGCCATTCTGCAATTGCCAACTAAAAATAAGTGCTGTAGATTTCAACAGCAGCCAGTCCCTGCCAGGGAGACCCGCCCGCAGGTGTGTAAAAATTGAATTCAACGCAATTGCTCTGCCTCCAAACTGTGTTTGAAACTTAGTTGCCGCTAAGTTACCTGCAGCAGCTTTCAACTTTATTGATACTTTGATTAATTCAATGTTGGAGGCGCAGCCATCTTGTAGTCATAAAAGCGCTCTACTTTGCACGGCAATAAAAGCAGCACTACCACCCCTGAACTGCAGGCACAGCACAAACACAGCCTGTAACCACAGCAAGGCTTTGCCTGTGTGCACTGACTGCTGTTTATTGCTCTCTCTGCCTCCCTGCGCCACAGGGGAATGCGCAGAGCGAGGAAGGCTAAGCCCAGAGGCATAAAATACTTTTATTTAAGTTCCTGCGCTCCCGCTGTCGACACACAGACAGTGAACACACTTAATAAAGCCAAGGGAGTACCTCAGCTCATCCTGAAGCTGAAACAGAGAGGCAGGACTGGGTTGCCTAAACCTAAGAACCGAGCGCGCTTTGAGAGGCGCTCAGGCATCCAAGACGCTTTAATCTGAAATTAAACTTTGTCAGAACCAAATGGAATTTTTATTTTGTGCATAACTAAGGATCATAAAAACTCCAGCTGTCCCACAGCCTTCTCGTGTTTCTACCCAACCACGGTTTGGAAACTCGTTAATGCTGACATTTATTTCAGTCCATACGTACACTAATATAAAAATACAAAGTTGAGAAGTTCCAAATCCAGGAATTTAATTTAGATTTAAAATAACTTTCAAATCTGCTTCACTCTTCCAAATGCAGTAACATTCAGAATTTTTTTTTTTAAAGTGATCTAGTCAGTTTCTTTTTTTAATCCACAGAAGCCCTTTTTCAAAGCCATTTTTCCATAGGTATGAAAACTGGAGCACAGCACAGTGTTCCTCAGAGAACAGAATAACATCAATATATCACATATATACCACTCTAAAAGAGATAAACCTTGTAATGGCCACCCCCTGCTCTCTCAGAAATGGTTAGGCTAAAGAGCCATGTATTCTCTCCCAAGTCACCATCTTCTGAGACTTGAGAGTCGTTATGAATGCACAGATTCCAAAATAATTTAAGCAGTAAGAATTTTAGAAAGCAGCAAGAATTCTAGACACCAGAATAAAGCAAGCATTTTCCTTTGCTTCAAAGTCAAAAGTTAACAAAGACAGGTGCTGTGAAATGTCCTTTATCCTCCTCCAAAGAGCACCTTCCTCCAACAGATTTGGACGGTAAGATAATCTGCAAGTTTCTTATTGTGCAAAGTGTTCTGTTTGATCAAGGTGCTCCGTGTCTGCCCCTTAACACAGCGTGTACCTTCGTTAAACACCCGCTGCCCACTCCTAGGACTAGGAAGTCACTGGAGCCTGTGTCCCTCCTGGTGGCCCTGACGGTGCTAGACGATTTTCCTTGACGTTCAGCACAAAGCAGGTGAAAACAACCTCGATTTTTCAGTGCCCACTTCCCACCCCCAGTGCTCACCTCAAGAACTGGGCCCTGAACCAAATTCTCCTTCTTCCAAGGGAACGCATTCGGTGTAAGAAAATTTGGGTTACAAATATTTGCTGCTCAGATTTGGTCAATCAGTATGTGAAATTGCAAGTACTCCCTCAATCTTGTACTACAACATTGCCAGGCAACAGAAATACTGGTAGATTAATAGATCTATGTAAATTCATGTAAATTTCCCTCCACAGAACAAACATGCTTCTCCCATCTGAATAAAATTAAATTATTTCTAGAGCTCTACCAGCACAGTCTAAGCTGCAACCTTTCCATAATGGGCGCCTTCCAACACAGCTGCAGCCTTTCCACAACGAGTGCCTTCCAACTCAGCTTATTCTGTGGTTTTGTGAATCCATAATGAACAGGAAGAGGATCCGTCTGGCCTCTGTCCCCATCCTCCACACCCACGAACAGCAGTGGAAAACCTTCCACTTTCAAGGATTATCACAGGCTCCTTTAGGTTGGAAAAGCTCTCTGAGATCATTGAGTCCAACCTTTCCCCCAGCACTGCCAAGGCCACCACTAAACCATGCCCCCAAGTGTCACAACTACCTGCCCTGTGATGTGGAAAACCATAGCTTTAATGGGAGTAAAAACAGTATTTGGTTGGAATGGTCTGTCTATTTCTCTTGCCACCGCAGAGATACAGACCAAAAATTCCCATGCTCCAGGTTTATCCTCCCATAATTTTATCAGGAGAGAACTACTTAAGGGAGTAAATCCACGAAATACCTGAGGTGATAGGCTCTTCTAAGAAGAAACCAGAAGTCCTTCATCATTAGCTCAGCATTCAGGTTAAGGAAGAAAATGGACATTACTCACCTGAAAATTTTGAAGGCTATAGAGAAAATTATTGGAAAGCCTCAAGTAAAGTACAGACTCAAAAACATATTTCTTATTGAAACAGGTATCGTCAGCGAACACAGTGAATCTAGAGTCTCAATAACAATTTAGCCTTAGGCATCAATAGAAATTTCTTCTTTTTGCAGAAATATTTACCCATGCCCCCAAAATGCCATTTAAGAAGTTATTCCTATATGGCAGACTTCAGACAACAATATCCATTAATCAGGTCCTGATGTTAGGGGAAAATACGCATATCTTTCTATTTCAGAAATTTGGGAATTTCAGTACAAAGTGATTTTTTGCTTTTAACAAGTCTGATTTCTTTTCCTGTCTCAAAGCAGACTGGTAAGTCAAGACTTGAAGTTTCCAGAAACCAACAGTTGGGTCAAATAAAAACAGCATTTATCATTATTTTTCCTTCTATATGTAAACAAACCTTTCATCTTATGAGATGATGGCTCCTTTTTTTTTAATGTCAGTTCTCAAAACAAGATGAGGATTCACCAGTTAGCTAATAAATCTCTGTTCATACAATTAGAATGACTTTTGAGATAAGAGGTTTGGGTTTTAACTGATCGGTTTTCATCTTCCCAATACCAGCATAAAAAGAGCCCATTTAACTCTATTCATTCCATTTTCAGGTTTGCTAGCATTGCGTTTAAACTATTTGGAGCTACTATCATGTCTCACCCCATGAAAAATTCCAAACCACATCTGTCAGTCCCAGTTTTGCAAGAGGTCACTCTCCCAAACCTATGTGTGCCACCCAAACTGATACGTCAGAGTGTGAGGGAAGCCATGCTTACTTACGCTGGAACACTGTCGAACTCCTCTGTGGTTATTAATGCTGCTTCTTTAATGAGTTTTGTCTCTTTTGCAGGTTTCTTTGAACATTCAGGTTGTACAGCCTTTGTTTGCTCTTCGTGTTTCCCAGTCGGCACCGTGATGCTATAAAATGAAGGAATATTCAGTGTATAAACAGCAGGTAAGTAGTAAGGAGAATTCCACTACGCTATGAAGTCTGCTTAGCCAGAGACTTAAGTTCCAGCCTATCTGTTAGGCTGGATGAACACAATTAATGATATTTCACAAAAGAAACATCACTAAAGCAAGCCTACTCTGTTTCAAATCATATCCTTCAGCTGCCTTCAGCACGGCTCTTGGTTTCTCTGCTACAGAGGCTGCTAGCAGGTGAGTTGGAAGCAGTCCAAGTGCAGCACGGCGCAGCTCAGAATTCCATTTACCATTACATTTCACACAACACAAGGCCTGGCTTTTTATCAGATAAAACACAGCACAGAGCTGCAGCCTTAACAGGCAGATTTGAAATACTTCACAGCTCTCTGAAACAGGTTCAAATCTTAGGAAGTCTGACTCATCCATTAAACTTTTGAAGCAAAGAAATTCAACACCACCTACCAGACTGGGGGTTTTTTAATACTTAAAAAAAAAAATTTAGGCAAGATCCCAAAGGTCAAAGAATTTCCTGATTTATTCCTGATTATTAGAACATTATTTTTATAAATTCACCCTTTCTCTAAACCTTCAGTTTAGAGCCTCAAACCCCAAGGGGTTTGCCAGCCACCCACCCAGCTGCCTGTCAGCAGGACAGCAAAGGTGATGCATACGGCCAAATCCACTGTCATCAGAACACACGGACATTACTGGGTGTGCAGCAGAATGAACTAAAGCCGTGCAGAGCTGACCTGGCACAAGGAGCTGATCCTCCGCTTGGATCTGACTTTCCCACAAGAGATCCTTTCTGCACGGGTCCCATAAGCAGCGAACGGCACAGCAGTGCCCCATCTGTTGACCCCAGGGCCAGGATCTGAGGTGTCACTTGATGTGACACTGCCAAGCCCAGTGTCCCATCCCCAAGGAGGACAAGTGCCATGGAGAGGACAGCGAGTGCCACCTGCTGGGCTCCCACACTGCCTGGTCGGTGACACGGGGACAGGAGCAGCTCTGCTCTGCGCCGTGACACAACACAGAGCCCTTCTGAAACCCAGGACATCTGCAGCTAAACTTACTCAGATGTCATCATCTGCAAAACATCTGTTTGCATCTGAACAACAACAACAAAACGAATCCTGGCACCCTGCAGCTAGCTGGGAATGTCAGCAAACAGGAGGGAAGGGAGGCGGATTTTGGGTGGTGGAGGAGGTGGGTTTGGAATTAAAGGATAAACACAAGAATCAAGGGAAGCAAGTGTGCATCTTGAAACTTCATTCATACCAGCATTCAGTCTCCTGCTCAGTCTCCTGCTGTCTATCACACTGCAACAAACCTTCTTGAGATGATTGCCCAGCCCCAGGCACCCCTGCTTTGTGTTCCCACCCACTCCCTTGCCCCTGCACTGCTGCAGTGAGGTGGTACAGACGCAGCTCACCGCTGACCGGAACCATGAAAAGAAAGAACTGACACTTGTTTACAAAAGCTGGCTCTGGTGGAATGAGAAACTGCTCTCAACAAACACGTGGGATACAGAGAGCTTGAGAGATATTGAACTTGCTTTTTATTTCAGTGAGATTCCTCTGGTAAACAAGAACAGAAAACCCAAGAATACAGGAGAGAAACAATAACTAAAGCCATGAATCGTTCAGTTTCTCTGTGTGGGTGTTTTCATTCTCCCAGGGACTTCAAGGCCTGCCTCACCAGTGTTCAAGTGCTCCTCTGCTTTCTGCATTATCTCACGAAAGGCACTCAACAGTCCCTTAATATTCACAGCCCCACACATCTGGGGACATAGGGGAAGGAACAGAAACAGAGGTCAGCGTAGGAAGGTTTTGGGAAAACTGAAAACATATTTACTTTGATACAGTGGATTTTGAACAATTATGTCCCTTCTTACACTGCCTTGACCCTCCACTGCACAACACAGTGAACACCAAGAAGTGACAAAACGGGGACAAAAGGAGAAAGTGTGCTCTGACAAAAGGCATCATCATACAAGGTATTATTACTCAAGAAAAACCAGCAACAAAACTGACACTGACAAAATAGCAGCAGTGAGCTGGTAGAGCACAATCTGCAGAAAATTATCAGAAAATCTTGGGTTGTTTTTTTAAGTATTGTGGTTTTCTCTGGAAAGGGAAGAACCAGCTAAAGTCGTATCACAATTAATGTCCTGATCACAAGCAGGACAATATTGCAAGGGGAACCAACATCCTAAAAAATCTTTTGGTGTCAGAGACGGCACAATCAAGCACCGAACAAGCCTCATTCACATCTAAACAAATTCCAGGAGCTAACACAAAGTTAAGACAAAGGTTTTCCTACATTAAGAAAGTAAGCTACAACGAGAAGGCAGAACTGAAGTGGTAATTTCTGAAAAACTTCGGTTTTTACACACACACAAAGCAACATCTAAATTTAAAGGGAACAAGAGACCTCTAGAGCCATTTTGAGAGGCTGTTTCCTAAACTGAGGGTTCATGTCTAAAGGGTGAGAATAAGAAAAAAGCTTCTGCACAAGTCATCCCTTCACCAGCTAAGAACAGTTTCAATACAATACCTACACCAATGATAATACCACTACACACTAACTAAAATTAGTTCATTTTTCTCTTCTGGAACCCTCTTTCCACATATTTAGCCCTATACTTTGCTGGAGTATGTCTGTCATGTCTTGAGGCTGAGGCCTCTCTGGCATTAGGAACCAGACCAAGTAAAGCTGGTAGATTCAGGGCACATACTGGAAGCACTGAATTCAAACTAATGCGTTGTCTTCTGACCAGCTCCGAGGTGGGAAGGAAGTTCTGGGATCCCCAGATACAAAGACTCTGCAAGTGACCCCACCTGGCATACACTAACATCACTCCAGAAGAAAAAGCAACTCCAACAGGCCAGAGAAAGAGATGAGAAACTCCGTCGGAGTTAGGAAACTCCGTCGGAGTTAAAATGTCTTAGAAGCTTTCTGAGTAACAGCTATTATTTCACATACTTGTCATTTTCACACACTTGAGCTGCTTGACTCTGAAAAGCTTCTTACCACAGCCCTCTCCAAGGCAAGGGGATGTCATAGCTAGTTGAAATAAATACAAGGCTGCTGCAGGGAAAAGAGAACAAAAGTACCATGAACACAATTCAAAGTCCCACAGAACGATGACTGAGCTAGAGGATTCTTGGTTTTTAAGTTGTATTTGGAAGGGCAGAGGTGAACTTCATTTCCAGTGACCCAGCATTTGGGTCACTAATCCTTTAATCCATAGGCACTACCGTTATAAAATCAGTGTGTTTGTGATTCTAAAGCAAGGGATTCTCAGACTCAGAAAAGCACTTGCTTTCTATTTCTGCTACATCACACCCACCCCGGAAGCTCCCATTAGAACAACTCAGTATTTTACAGACTTGACCTGATGGATTTGTTGGAGTGCTAGCACAAGCCTGGACAAGAGCCACCTCCAGACTCAATACACACAACAACCTTGTCTCCAAAAATTTCAGTCAATGTGGAGCGAAAGGAGCAGAGCTGTACAGTGCTGCAGCTGGACACAGGAGCAGCCCAAATCCTCCAGGCACATGTACCACATACCAGCTCTGAGTTGGTTTGGGCAGATAGGGTGGAATGTGCTTGAGGAGGTGCTGTGCTTCATTTTGATCTCTCTCAGCAGTCTTCTGGATCTCCTGCAATTGATATGAGATTATATCAGAAATCTGAACCTACTAGCATCAGGCAAGTAAAATTAGGGCAATTATAAATTAATTTTCAGCTTTTATTAAGAGGTGTCCTTTATTGTCTCCCCATCATCTTACCTCCCTACCCCGTAATTTCCGCAGGGAAACTACTTAAGATACAAAGCAAGAAGCGTCTGTCCCTGCCCTCAGAATGCCAGAGAAATTTGACAAGGTAGAAGGAACTTCAGCAAAGGTAAAAGGACCGCAGCAAACTCTGGTCAGGGGAATGGTGGTAGTGGAGACGAGATACTATGGTAAACTCACCTACACTCCCCAAACAACGCTTCCACAAAAGGCTTAATAAAGGCAGTGCAAACACACAGTAAATAACAGACAAATATTCTAACTGAATACTTTTCACAGATATTACAAAGAAACGTAAGTAGAACTGCCCTTTAGATCACAGTACCTATTATGATAAAGACATGTTTTCAAGGCCAGTGACAAAGACCTGCTTTTAATGGCCTTAAGATGGAGGAAGGTAGACTTAGATCAGATATTAAGAATAAATTATTCCCTGAGAGNAAAAGCCCTCTCAGACCAGGTCCAGCTATTCCCCCACAGCACTGTCAAGGCCACCACCAACCTGTGTCCCAAATGTCACAACCACACGGCTTTTAAACCCCTCCAGGGATGGGGACTCCACCACCTCCCTGGGCAGCCCCTTCCAGACTTTCCATGCAGAAATTCCTTCTCGTGTCCAACCTGATCCCTCCCTGACACAGCTTGAGGCACTCTGCTCCTGTCCCTGTTCCCTGGGAGCTGCCCTCTCCTGTCAGGGACTTGTGCAGAGCCACAAGGGCCCCCCTGAGCCTCCTTTGCTCCAGCCTGAGCCCCTTTCCCAGCTCCCTCAGCCACCCCTGGGGCTCCAGCCCCTTCCCAGCTTCATTCCCTTCTCTGGACACGCTCCAGCCCCTCCATGCCTTTCCTGGAATGAAGTGCAAACCAAACCCCACTGTTGATCTTGTTTACCTATATTTCTCAATAGGATACACTTTTTAATACTTGAAATCTTTGCGTTGATGTGGAAACATAAATCTTCCAGGTCTGAGGATGCCATATCCTTCATCGTCACACTGAGGGGGGAACGAAAATGAAGACAGAAATTTAACAAAGACCCAAGTTGCAAATACTGTGTACAAAAGAATTTTTGGAAGGTCCCTGATCTGTCAAAGAAGCAAATGGAACATAAATGAAACAGTAAATGGAGTAATTATTTTTTATCTTACTAAATTGGAGGCAGGAAAGGAAGCATAAAGGGACTGGCACTAGACAAGCCAATGAATTTCCCAGAACTCTGGAGATAAATGCAGTGTGATATCAGTGCAGTGATCCCTCACGAGACCGGGAGCATCCTTATTATATTGAAGTGTCCACTAAAAAAGGAGTTGGAAATTTACTGCAATACCCAAGAAATACTTGGTTTATATAAGGCAGTTTTAGAAGGCCTTCTCAGGGAGATTACACCAGATGATTGACGTTTAAAGAGATGTTTTTTTAAAAACGTAATTGAGAAAAAAAAGAAGTGTTAACAGAATTGTTAGCGAAGTCTGGGGGCACCAAAAAGAGCATTATATGTCGATTACTATATAGTCTATAATAATAGATTTATTAACCTTATCATAGACAGAAATTGATTAAAAGAAAAAATTATACAATGTGACAAACCCCAGCACTAAACACTGTGGCTCGGCACTGACCGCTCTCACAGCTCCCTCCGGCGGCTCACACTCGGAAACTTTTAAAAATTCTTTATTTCGCTTTTGGCTTAAAATACTATCAACTGCCGCGATTATCAAATCCATTGTTTGAGGCCTGCCGCCTTGCCCGCCCTCCTACCTGCGTGGAAGCGGCACACCTCGAAGCAGATCGGGATACCCTGAGGGGATCGAGGTCACCCGCTGCGCGCGGCGCAGCGCCCGTCTCTCCTCAGGTTTTACCGGGCGCAAGCGCGAGTGTATCCCGGTCCCGGTCCCACTCTCTCAGGCGCGGGGCCCGGAGCCGCTCGGGCGGGGAGGAGGAAGCTCAGCCGGGGGAGGAGGACGCGGCTCCCGCAGCCCCGTTCGAGCCCCGTTTGAATCCGCCGCGCTCAGGCGGGCGTTGGGGAGGGCGGGGAGAGCGCGTGCGCGCTGAGGGGAGCGCGAGGGGCCGGCGGAAAGGGCGGAGCGGGCCGGGAAGGGCGGAAGGCGGGAGCGCTGAGGGAAAACAGGGCGGAAAGCGGGAGCGCTGAGGGAAAACAGGGCGGAAATCGGGAGCGCTGAGGGAAAACAGGGCGGAAAGGGCGGGAGGGGGGAGCGCTGAGGGAAAACAGGG
>VYZQ01026392.1:2999-38601 GCA_013400655.1 Mystacornis crossleyi | reverse complement strand
TGTTTCTGCTCAGACAGCACAAACAGATGATAGAGAGGAGCAGTCCTCTGCTGCCAAGCAGTGCAAGAAATTGTTTAAAAGCAAAAGGAGTGACTCAATCTGGAAACAAGTATCTTCCTCGAATAAATTTGTTTTGCTACTTTTTGCTGCGAATGAAAGGGTTTCGCTGTGTTGTGGGGTTTGAGGGTAAGAAGGCAAAAAGAAAAAAAATCTTCGGGAAAGGGCAGGTTACATCAGCTTGAACAGTAACTCGCTGTAATAGGATCCCCTCCTGAGGGAAGCCTGATGAAGCAGTCAGGTGTTTCCTTTGGACATGTAACATAACACTTAGTTCTGCCAGCCTCTCATCTCATCTCATTTTATCTTGCTAAATACTAGTGTAATCCAAAACCATTGCACTGGTGGTCAGGGAATGTAATAGTACACTGGGATTTGGGATGTGTTAACAAGCTTAAAAATAATTATTCTCCCCCACTCACAAAACTTTAATAACGATTTTACTCTCCACATCTCTTTTAGCTGTTGAAATCATGCCACCCACTACAGTTATTAATCAAAACAGGGCAGAAATGGTGCAAATTTTCTGAAATCCCCGGGGAAGGGTTGGGTTTGGGGGCTAGGGCCAGGCTTCATACTTGAAGCAAGAGTGCCACCTGCTGCTGCCTGAGCCGACAACCCCCCTGAAGGCAGGAGCTGCACAGACCCGCTTGTCTTTTGGGGTGATGATGGCCTCCTTGTTCTCCTCTGTGACCAGGACGCAGGTGCTGTAGGAGGACTGGAGCATATTAATCACCAGGGAGTTGGATAATACATCCAGCTTCTTCACTTCATCACCCGTCACATTCACAGTGCCAGCTATACCAAACCTATAGAACAGTAAAAATGTCAAGCAACCTGAAGGAGGCCAACATTACAGGTTTTTAGGAAAGAACCTCCAATAAGTCAAGGTGGCTCCTTCCTCTTATCTTCCTACACCTTTATATAATCTTTGGATTAAACAGCTAAGGTGCATTATAAGACTCGTGCTGCTGCTAGAAAATAAAAGCATGCATGAGAAAGAGAAAGGACAATGGTATCATTTTGGGGCTTTAGCTGGGTCCTTTGGTCCTGTGTGGATGTTCTCCAGGCCAGAAGCAGAGCCTACAGCCCAGGTGGTAAGTGCCAGGCTTCCCCAGCAGTCCCATGAAGCAACTGGCTGCAGTTTTGAGGAAGCAGAAAATGCAGTAAGCATCTGCATTATTTTCTGCCACTGGCTGCTGAGAGCTCAGTGACGGTCCTTTAACCCACATTCACCCAGTCCCCAGCCACGCGCAAAGCAGGACTTAAAAGACATCCCCACGGAATTTGCCACATGGGACTGTATCTCAGGATCAAGGTCTGTTCTATTTGGTAATCCTCATATGAGTTAGGATGATGTTTCTTTTCCCTATCCCCATCTTAGCAGTATGCTAATGACATAGTACAGTGATATATATGTTTCTGAGATTTCCAGTTGAAGAAGCACTGTTTAGACCTAATGTGCACATTCTGGGCATCTTAGAAATACAAAAACCATACAGGGAAAAAAATACAGTTTTTTTATTCATTACAGATGAAAAAGGGGGCGGTGGGGCGTGCAGAGAAAGGAGGAGAAAGAGGCAAGTAATTAGGCCCTAGGATGATGTTGCTCGGTGGCAGGCCTTAGCTGGGAGGGGAGTAGGTCTTTTGTCTTACCCAAAGCTCAAAGCTGCCTGTGGTTTTCAGGAGTATTGCATGTTTGTGACATTCTATTTTTGAGTGCCAAGTTGAGGATTTTGAAATGGACCATGATTTTCAGGGACTGAACTGACTTTTCTCCAGTTATTTTGTTTTCAGGCACAATTCCAGCTCAGGTCTATGACCTGGAAGAAGTTCTCCTTCACTTTTGAATTGAAATTTCATTAAAACTTCATGCTTAGTGCTTTAACATTAAAGAAGACACTTCACAGCCTCCTATTTGGAGGGGCTAGAAGAGCCCTTTCACTGCACAAATGCAGATGGATGCAAGCCACTTTCACAGTGGTTGAAAGTTTGTCATGGGAATTACTGAAATTTCATGGTTAGTTTCAGTAATTTGATTGGTGCAAGCTACTAATTTGCGTTCAGGTACTTCAGATATTTCTGAGTCAACATCTGAAGCTTTTTGTTTGTAGAATGAAACATTTGCTCCTTAACGTAATGGATGGTTCTGTTTTTTTTTGAAGAGGAAGAAGGATATGTGGTTATTCCACCTCTAGCCAACAAATCGTTTCTCTGCTGTTACGAACTATTACCTATTTAAAGATAAAAATTATGTAAGAAATACTGTTCTTATAAGTCAAGGAGGCAGAATAGCTCAGTTTCACTTAGTAAGCACAGAGACAAAGCATAGTTTAAGAGTAACGGCATAGGAGCCTGATACAGTGGTTAACTTTGAGTATGACTCATGTTCTCTCCACACACTATGGTCCGTGCCTGTAAAGTGAGGGCAGTAGTTCTGAGACATTGAATTCATGATTTGCAAAGATGATTGAGGACTTGGACCAAATAATCAACAGAAGCACAAAACCCCCCAACCCTTAGCGTCACACATGTTGGTGTTTCTGTGGGAGGAAAAAAAAGCCCCAAACCCCAGACCAAATTATAAATGTTGACTTTTTTCCACAAAGGTATTCCTGGTCTCTTTCATGCATGCAGGTATAAGTACATACTCAGGCAGGTTCAGAAACATATCTTTTGATACATATCAAGAACTTCCTATTTAAATGCACAGTTTTATTAGGGCATTCCACATCTCTGAACTCCTTCACATAGATGACCATTAAAAGACTTAGACTGATGTCTATTGCACTTGTGTGTGTGGAACCACTCAGTACATTCCAGGCTTTGCTAAGGCCATTTTTTGCTCCATCTGCGAAAGCACTAGATGCCAAATTGTTACGTTTGCTTTTCATATAGGGCCTTTTGAGACCCCCTGCCTGTAACCCTGATTGAGGGATACTGCTTGAGGAAGGAAAGAGAAATCAACCCAGGTACAGCAGCATATAGAGTTTCTCACAGGGCTGTTGCTTTAGAGCATTGCTTATACAGCAGACAGTCAGAAAATCAGCTTCCCAAGATAAGCCAAGTGCTGATTTGCACAGTTCAGCAGAGGGCCTGGATGTTAGCATAAAATATCACAGTGAGATATTCTGCAGTAAAAATATCATGGTGTGATTTTCAGCAAATTCACAGTAGATTTAAAAATAGATCAGTATCAACAAGTACAAGAGTTAACAAGGTGAGCAGTACATTGAAGTTCAGTTCTGACTTTACATTTTTAGAGCAAAGTATTACACAAGAGCAGTTAGTTTAAATGTCTGTCTTGTGCCCAGTATTAAAATGCTCCAGAAAGATAGCTCTCCTGCTTCCCACTTTTGATAATCCAGGCTCTGACCTCACTCAGCTTAAAAAAGGCACTTCCAAGGTATTAATGAACCCCTGCCCACGCCCCAGCCTTGCTATGCAAGTAGCGGTCTCTCTACCTCCTCTTCCTCCCTGTAGCACAAGGTAGGACTCACATGTGGGCAAGGCCTGCCTTTCTGACAGCAGCAGAAATGGCCTTTATGGCAGTCAGCATGGAGTTGAGCAGCTGTGTCAGCTCCCCTGTCGCTCCTTTCACGCGGCGTCCCTTCTCCATAACAAATCGCGTGAGTGTCAGCATATCTGTTTCAAAGGGGCTTCTGTCGGTCATTTTTGCTGGGAACCAGAATTCCTGTCTTCTCGGCTGGACAAGATGCTCTCTTGCTGTGTTGAGATCCTGGGTAGCTGTTTTAATTTGAGGCGAAGCTGTTGGCTGTGCTGCTGGTCAGAATTTATTAAGATGTTTCTGAGATCACGTGATTGAATGCTCAGAATAACTGCACCCCAGGCTGGCTCCATGGGTCCACTGAGATTGCAGGAAAGAAGCCTGAGACAGGACTACAGCTGAGCAACTACTGCTCATCTGGTAATTAGCCCTGAAATTAGCTCTGTGCAGATCTAGTTATATATTCTCACTGTACATCAGACTGATTATAATGCAAAACTCTCTCTGGCTGTGTATTTGGAAATGGCTTTCCTGTAGATCCTGCCCAGCAATGGGCTTAGCACAGCCAAGGCAACGCACAATTTACAAGGCACCAGAAATGAAGGCACCAGGCACTGGTAACCATGCATGCCACAGCGTCCCATAGCACTGTGACTCCAGACAGCAAAGTTCCCTTCCCATAAGCCTTGCTTGTTCACTCTCTTTTGGCCTCTGCCCTGAAGGAGAGTTTTGAAGGGGTACATCTAAACCTGCATTTGTTAAAGTGTTTTATGTTGCTAGTTGGTCTGCTGCAGTTCCATTTTAATGATTTAATTCCTGGTCTGGGTTGTTTGTAATTTTATAGCACTTGAATGAATAAAAAGTATTGGTTAGCTGTGGCTTGACGAGTTACAAAGTAATTATGTCTTCAATAATTTAGAAATTAAGCTTCTCTGATTTAAGCATGTCAATGACATAACTCACAAAATGAAATTTTATGTTGGTGTTCATACTGTAGCACACCATGTAAATATAGGTGCATCCAAATTGGCAATTATGCGGCCAGTAACTCCTTACGAGCAATATAATTGGAGCACATGATGCCAGTGTGAAGGTAGACAGAAACTCTCCATGTATTAGATTGTGCATTAGACACATGCTATCTGGAACACTGGAGTTATGGATTTAAATTACAGCACTGTCTTCCCACTCTGACTAAGCAGTAAGAGCAACTATATGTTGTAACCTTCATTTTACTTACTAACAGCACTCTTATTTTTAAGGAAAAAATGTGGAAAACCTACCAGCAAGACATGAAAATCTGGAGTTACAGAAGAAAAGTTTCATTAAGTTCCATTGTTATTCCTGTAACCCAAATTACTGCACTAAAATATTGCCAGGAAGACAGAAACAAAATTCAGTAACAAAACATATACCTAATGTGTTTTTGTTAATAGGAACAGCAGCTGAAGCCAAAAACTTTTGATTTTCCTTGGGGTTCCCTTTTTAGTCTCGAGCACTTCCTCAGATTTTCCTAGAAGTGTCTCTTCATCTGTAAACAATACATTATGTGTAGAGTTTTAAAGGCATTTGAATGCTAGGGTTTTCTACTTTGAAATCAGCTGCAAAAAAGGGTTTTAGAGACTGACAGCACTGAACACTAGCCACAAGTAGAAAGACAGAGTTTAGTGCTGCTTCCATCACATGTGCTTAGCTTTGGGGAGGTTTTCAGTCCAGTTCCAAGGTGGAGAAAGGACTGGTGAGTGGAGTTGATCAGGTGGAGCAACAGGCTGGTTTTGTACATCCTCTAAGGCAATGCTTGAAGAAGAAAGAAATCTTGAAAATTTCTTTTCTACTACTGTGATATAGTTAAATGTACAGGATACTGTTCACATCACAAGGCAAATGTTACAGAGCATGTTTTGCCTGGTTAGGAGACTTCTTTTGAAGAGACTTTGTAGAAAACAAAAAATATGGTATGTAGGGAGCTTTGGGACAGCACATGGTAAGATTAATAAAAGAAGGGGACAGGTTTCACATTATACATGCAAAAATACCTGCTAGCTTAAAGTACAGCCATTACATTCTGCACATTATTTCATCATCATGGCAGCTGTCAGCCTGACCAGTACTAAAATGCGCTTAATGAAAAATCTCTCTGCTAAGTAGCTGGAATACCATAAGCATACCAAATCAAATTAGTAAATAAGAAATGGGGCGGGGGTTGGCCGATGACTTTTAACTTTTGTCAAAACATCACATGCAGATCTTCTGTTGATTCCAAGTGATCTTTTACACTGGTCAAAAAGACAAAGTTCAGATCATCTTCTAACAGAAAGTTTGTTTTGGAGTTAGTGGTTCAAAGGGCATTTTCAGAACTAATAAGTCCACTATTTGCCTCCTTTTTTTTTTTAAATCTGCAAATGTATTTTATAGGTACTGGATTTTTTCAGTATACATGAAGCACAGTGCTCTGAGCTGCTCAAGTAACAGTCCTTCAATAAGAAATTAACTTACACGATAATGTAAGGAACACAGACTCTTCAACCAAGCTTTACATAAATATTGCAGTCAACAGTGTAGTGAAAAGAGAAATAAAACTTGAATAAAGGTACACAATTGGATTGCATGAAAGCTTCACCTTGTTTTGATAAATACTGTGATCCCACTGAATGATAATAACCCATATGATTATACTGAATGATTAGGCTATATAATTACCATTTTGGGGAGGTGGGGAGAAATCAGATTGTGTCAAAAATGTGTGGTGATTGTCTATAAGCCTGAGAACATCTCAGTACAAGGGGTTGGAATAGCATAGGAAGATTAAAAAAAAATAAACACCTCAATTTGACAGATCTGTGGGAGATTTGGCTTCTAATATAAAGAGCTCTTGGAGATTATTCATACTTGTACTGGTGTATGGGCCAGTTCTGTGTCTTAAAGATGACACCTTTTCTAACTGATATGAAATGTTAGTTGCTTGGATGGCACCAGCTGAAACTGGAGCCAGTGACCTTTCACCAAAGGCCACACTGCAGCAGCCTCTGAGGAGGGCAGTGGGTGGAACCGCCACAGGGGCTGAGAGCGGACACTGTGACAAACCCACCTTCCTGCTCTGCGCTGGCAGGCAGGGAGAGCTCTGGAAAGGGGGATGTGGAAGGAGATTACCGAATAGTTCTCCCCACTGGCAGCTGGCCAGGGATATTGTTCAAATGTGGGCTTACATATTACTGATTGTAAGATAAACCCAGCTCACAATGAGTAAAGTGCTAACTACAAAATGTCAGCCTACAGGCAAAACCAAAACACTGAGAAATGACCTAGCAAACATGGGCAGTATTGACTTTCCTCCTATAACCTTTACATGCTGCCAGTACAGTGTATTAAAAATAGATATATGCAGTACATGATTCTTGTCAAGCTTGAGGGCAGAATACAGACAAGGAATTATGGTACCTAGGCAAAAATTGCTACCATGGGTACTGTCTGCCAAGTCATGCCAACAGACAATTGGGGCACTGTAGTCCAGATTGACTATTGCCAGCACTCTCACAGTCCTTAAAGGGCTCAGGTCCCTGAAAGTTGTCTCCACTAGCAAAGCCTCATCAGAATTAACATTTCAGCAGAAACTAGGCCGTTCACTCCGTGACAGAAATGTCTTGTCCCCCATCAATTTGGAGAACAGATGCATATATACAACTAAGGTTTCCCAGTTTGCCTCCAAATGCGCCAGCATGACCTGTCATAACAAGGGTCCCCAGATTTTTATTTGTGTGAACCCTCACGGAACATGCCCTTGCACCATGGACTCCAGGTTTCCCCACACTCCTTTCCTGTTTTAGAAGAAGAACCATGCTCAGTGTCAGAGACTGAAAATAGTTTATGACTCAAACATTGATATAAAGTTTTAAAGAAGCTACAGCCACACAAACGTCCTTGAAGAACTTTGGGGTGTAAGTCGAACTGCTGATAAGATAAAGGAAACCTGTAGTGATAATGAGCAGCGGGAGACCCCAGGCAGGTGCAAAGGAGGAGCCTTTATTGCCAAAAACCTGGCCTTTTTATGCCATTTGTTGGTTATCAGTTTACATAGTTTTACGGCACAACAAACCAAGTTTGACCAACCACCATACACCACAAAGTGAACACCAGGCAGTCACGCAGCATTCCTCTCTACCCCTACTCCAGCTGAGACACTCTCCCACAGTCCTTCTCTGCTTAGCCAAAGTAACAGGCTGGCGCCATGATTCTACACAGCCTTCCCTTTACAAAGCTTTACTTATGGTAACAGAGACCCATTGTTCAATCACCTCAGGCTGAGGGAAAGGCATGGACCCAAAAAAGGCCAAAGCCTCCAGCTGCCATCCCAGCTGAGTTTGGGGTGAGGGGGGAGAGCTCAGCTCACAGAAGCCGGGTTTACACACACTGCCCCCAACCGAGGAGGAGGAGGAGGATTTGGGTGCACGGCGTAACCTCTGGTGAGAGGCAATAAACACCCATCCTCTGATTAAACATACTGGCCCAGCTGTGGAACCCCCACAGGCCACATCCACAGGACATTCACATGAGAGACTGCCCTGTGATAATTGAGTGAATGATAAATGTTGGCTTTTGCAAGTATGGATTTTAACATAGCAATAATGTATTTTGCAAAAATAGTGTTAAAGTAAAATGTAGTTAAGTAGGAATAAGGTTAGAAGGTATCATAATCTTGAAGTAGTTGTTATATGTTAGAAAACGTAGTAATAAGTACATGGTAATAAATGTCTGAAGTTGATAAACTACAGAGCCAAAGAGCAAGGCATGTTAAAGAGATAAAGGAGATAAGCCACAAGCATCCCAGGAAGCGTGTTGTCTCGCAAAATTCACACCTCCCTAAAGAAACTGTCAGCTACACCGGAGGAGGATCTCTGCCCTCAACTCTGACACGCAATGCAACAGACCCAGAGTCTGCTGTAAGAGACCACCCCCCTCAGGGGGACATGCCTGGCCATGCCTACCTAGCCTGAGCTTATATACCCAGCGGATTCTATGTTTTTTGGAGGACGTTCACCACTGAGAGGACCAGCTGAAGAGGATCATCAAGACGCCAGTGGGACCTACAGAGTGGTGATATTACTCTGTCCTGTCTCTGTCCCTCTCTGTTCCTCCTACCCCTTTCCCTATTTCTTCCTTTCTCTCTTTTCTCTCTCTTTCTCTCTCTCTTCTACCAAATAAAACCCACACTACTGACTGGCATATGGTCTCATTTGCACTTTAATTCAGGCTGAGGTATTTCTAAGAACCTTAATATTAATTGGATCCTAACATTTAGTCAGGCTATCTGCATGGCACATGCAAAGCCCTCAGGCAGGCAGGCTTATAGCCCATGGCACCCCTAGACTGGGCCTCCGAGACCATGAAGTTAGTCAGTGTTCGATGGAAGTCTACCCATAGCAACATCCATGAGATCCTTACTTTGAGTTTGGTGAAGGTAAGTACGCAGTGAGAAATATTAAAGATTTCCTGATTTTAATTGATTCAAAAAGCTTGTGTGACAGCCATAAGCTGTATCCAGACAGGAGGACAGCCCATCTAGCTCCCAAGCCCTAGCATGCTCTTCCTAGCAGCATGCTCTGAATGAGCGTATTAAATGTCAGTATGCTTTGGGGGGATCTTTGCACCTCCCTTCTGCTTGCACAGCAGAATCTTTCTCCATGGTAATCCTCAATTCCAAAATAACACAAAGAACACCTGGTGGGGGTTGCTAGCAACACACGGATTCATGTCTTCATCAAGCAAGAGGGTTAATTTCTGGCAAAGATAGCCAGCTCATCCGTCTATGTACAAGCTGTTTACACATACTGTTTATCCCATTAAACCCCCTCCACTCTAACATGTAATTTTCCATCCTTGTGTAACTGGATCTGATAGAGTGGCAACCAGCAATATTAATACCGTGTGTCAGAATTTACATACTGCCCATGTTTCACAAACCTTAACTCTCAGTCAGAGTAAACTTAGACTAAAGTACAGTGAGCAACCTCTGGGGCACAGACACTGGTCTAGGAAAGGTCACTCACTGTGAGAGGCTGCCGAGCCTTCCTCCCAAGATTTTTAAAAGAGGACCGAGTCAGATGTACTCCTTATAGTCCGTAACTTGCCCGAGAAAGCTGAGTCTCTCCCCCCTAGATATTGAGTGCAACAAAGTATTTCCTTGTGGCTCTTGTGTAACCACAAATGATAAATGAAAAAGAAAACGTATTTTTCCATTGCTTTAATTTTTAATGCTTCCTTTAATGCAATCTTTTAATGCCTTTCATTGCACAATGCAATTGCACAAGATTTCACTTTAAAAAAATCTTATGAAAATACAGCTTATTTGCTCTTTTGCTACGGAAGTCAGACAGCTCAATCTCACAGTACTGCAGCGTGTTCTTTGGTTCAGCTGTAAGACATTTTATCCCCTGTGCACAGTGAATCCAGAAAGCTTGCTTTACTTAGCTGAGTGCTTCTTGACTATCTCAAGGTATTCCTTCACATCATCAGGAGACCCCAAGACAACAGGCACTCTTTGGTGGATATCCTCAGGCACTATATCCAGTATTGCTTGATGACCAGTTGTTGCTATTCCCCCAGCCTTCTCAATAACAAAAGCCATAGGATTGCACTCGTAGAGCAGTCTCAGCTAGAAGACAAAAGTCAATATGGCAGAAGTCAGGCCAGGCAATGCCAAAAATCATTAAATGTAAATATATTTGGCATTTGATTTTAAACCAATCAATATTCTAAGTATTCTTTATTCCAAATTGTGTGGATTTTTCTTTTAAACAAAATACAGTGAATGCTGGATTTGCCCAATCTGAGTGCTTTCTCCATAGTCCCTGTTTGCATTGTGCTGTTTACACAGAGATAAAGCCTGTATGTTAAGATACAACCATTAACGAGGCAGACCACATAGGACTGTGTGAAAATAAAGAAAAACACTGGTTCTGAGTGTGCCACTAGGTTTCTCTAATGAATAACTGTATCTTATCTGCAACCTAAGCAATAATTTTGCAATAAGCAATAAGCAGACAATTACAAAACAGATCAAAGGTCTTTGCTGAATAAACAGTCCCCCTGTCAGCCTGTAAGTGTGTGATCTTCCCTGACTGACCATTGTCCTGGCACATGCAGCCAGGCACAGTTCCTCCAGATGAGTTCCTGTTACTACATATAAGATGCAAATGGTTTTCTCCTTGGCAGAGCTTCTCCCAGGGGGCCAACTATGTTTAGGAGTCTTACAAACTAGTTTGTAGTGGGAATCTCAGGGTAATACAGATTGTTTGCTTTGTAATGTTCTACTTGGTTGCACCAGCAGTTCCAGCTGACATGATGCAGAGAAGCCTGTTTGAGCAGCACACCCTTTGGTATGTTCCATAATCTGGATATGTTTGCAGATAAAGAGAAGTCACTGCAGCTGAAACAGGTGAGCAGCAGCCCTAAAATAGGTGTATGACAACAGGTTCCTGTCACTTGTGACAGTGTGCAAGGGATGGCCCCACACAAGAAATACAAACTGCCAAGTTACAAAACACAGGTTCTGCAATCAAAACATTAATCTTGATCGTGAAATGTCTACATAATGTAACACTTCCTGTAACTGGGCTTATTCAGGCTTACCTTTCCTTTGGGACTTTTGGAGTTAGCAGGATACAGAAAGATTCCTCCATACACCAGCGTGCGATGCACGTCTGCCACCATAGATCCTATGTACCTCCCGCCATACGGTGAACTGCCATCCTACAGAAAAACATTTTAATAAAAGTAACTCTAGGGCACACCAGGTTAACCTTCCCCACATGCACGTTTAGCAGTCCTAACATCTTTCGTCTCCATATCGTATAGGTAATACTCAAAGTAGTTTTGAAGAGTATGTCAGTATCCTCCTCATTTTCTAACCAGGGAAATCCAAGGAAAAGGCATGACAGAAGACCTCAGCACAGATAAGCAGTAGTGCCAACAACAGCAAAGGTATCCCAGCTCTCCACTGGCTCTAACACTTGGAAAACACTGCATTTCTAGTAGCAAAAAATCAAGTACTAGGAATTGATACCGAGGCTTTGTCTTTTCTAGGAGGAAAAAGATAAAAGAGCAAAAGAAGAGATCTTTCCTACTTCTTCCAACCATTTTTGCCAGCTTCTGCAATTTTTTAAAGAAAATGTTAATCGTTGACTTCTAATATTATTTCCTTATTCTACTCCCTGGAGTACACTTTAATATCTAAATAAGCACCTTAAACATGGAAAGATGTCAGATGAAAACATCAATCTTCTTCCAAAGCAAGATCAGGAAGTCAGGAAGGGACACTAACACGTAGCAACAGCAGGTATTCACATTTCACTGTCAGCGTAGTAACTCCAGTGATGAAATGTGTAAGGCATGAGAACCTTTTACTGGCACTCCTTGGAGCTTTGGGCCTCCTGACACCATGAAGCTGCACAACCACAAAGCAGGCCTTGAAACTACACTAAATTTCCAAGCGAGAGGCACCCTTAGGACACAGCTCATGTCACCACTGAGCAATGACCCATTTCCATCTCCACTCGGCTCTCCAGCTACTCAGATGTTGCAGTGAGGAAGCAGCAACACAACGCATGCTGATCAAATTTCTTCATCACCAGACAAGATTTCCTCTTTGCTTGATTAACAAATGCCCAGTTTTGGCTCCAGCAGTATTACCCAGGCCCTCATTCAGGAGGAAAGATTCAAAAAAGAAAAAAGGAAGAAAGGAAAAGAAATGCAAAAGAGGTGCAGTGCAGTACTGGAGAACGCTGAAATATCTGGCTATATCAACTGCTGCTCTTATCAGCAGTCCTACATCCAGTTATAGCTTGCAAAGGAAAGGAAAACAAGCTCTGAACAGTGCATGACAGAATGAATGATTGATCATAAAGCTGGAAATCATGAACGTTGCTTGTCAGCAGAAAGTTTCTCTGAAACAGGATCTTTTACCTCAGGGAATTTCTTCTTTTTGAGATACTCTGTGACTGCAGGATCAAAATATTTAGCATAGCCTTCATTGAGACTGTAGATACTTCCCTTCTTTTTGATTTTCACATCCCTTTCCACCAAAATGAATTCTCCAATTGCCTAACAGGAGGAAAGAAAAATTATTTCTCAACATTAATTGCTCACTTATTTGCAAACCAAGGCAAAATCCAATAATATACACAATTTAATAAAAATTTACTACCACTGTCAATTTTTAAAAATAATTCAGTACCTACAAAAAAGTGGTCTTTGCAGTCCATGTGCAAAGTATTTCGTTTACCCATAAAACACAGAGCATGAATCCTGGGGTCATGCAAGCTTGTTCAGGTACTCTCTCTTTTCTATGCCCAAAAAATGCTGTTGTCTGTAAATTTGCTTTTCTCTCCACCCTTCTGCTAGACTGTCACGGGTTAAAATTATTCCACCAGCTGAGGAAGTGATGTTTTGTTGCAAAGTGCTGTTGTAACTTCCTAAAGAACTTGACAGAACCAATCAATTAACTAATTTGAATACAGACAGCTCTATTAAGCCACTCAGAGAAAGGTTATGCCTCTGTAAAGACAACATTTAAAGACAGACAAGGCGGGAATTGCTCTCTTGCTTTTTCTGGTCTTCAGCTGGGTAGCTTGGCTTTAGACCGGCTTGGCCCTGCGGCCCACCTGGCCCAGCGGGACCCGGCTGGGCCCTGCCTGCGCGAACCTGTGGGGTCAGGCCGAGCCATGACCCTGCTCCATCTTGGCCCTGGCAGGGCCGGGCCCTGGCCCACGGCTTTGTGTGGGCTGAGATGCCCCCCTCCTCTCCGCTCTGGCTTCTGAGACGAAGCTTTACACCAGCTCTGGCTCTGTTTTCTTGGTGAAAACAGATAAGCTCAGCCACAAGGACATGGAAGATTAACTTCTCAGTGCTGTAAGTTTCTTCCTCAGGGAGATGAAATCTGCAAATACCAATCCTTTCCCAGGTTAACGGGAAAGGGACAGGCAAAGACACAGAAGAATGGGCTGAGGCCTAGAGAGAAGAGATAGAGGAGATGATAGAAAGCTGAAATTCTTTTGTAAAGCCATGGTGATGGACTATAATATATTAGAGACTCCCCTGTAATTTTCATGACAAGCGTTGGGGGTGGGGGAGAGCTTTCTAACTGTAGCCTACAAGCAACAGTGACTGTGCTACAATGGAGAGAGGAGATGCAGAAGAAAACCTCTGTTCCTAAAGATGAACTGAGGCCCCGCAGGAGGACCTACTTCATGCCTGTCTAGAGGAGAGAAACTACCTACAGAAGGACTTTGGAATTTTTCCCAGGTTTTCTCTCTATAATGAGGGGGGCTTATCCCAGAGATAAGTGAAGACAACCTTTGTTTTTTTGGAATTGCTCGTCCTTAAACTTGTACCCCAGTAGCTAAAAGTGAACCCTCAAAAACAGTTGTGAGGAAAACTGTAATCAAGGAAGGGGACTCTCACATGCCAACAGAAACTCATCCCGGGCGGCTGTTGTGCTGTGATATTGATGCCATGAGAAGACTGTTCTTGTGGAAAATCTCCATAGCATGGACAAAAGAGACTCCTCTCCCTAAATGGACTGATGAAAGACCGCTATAGAGCAGTAAACTGACTGAAATAATTTTAAGGTTGTGTCTTTATATTATAGGTGGATGGGGGAGGTGCTGGAGGAAAAAAGGGGGTTATTTTGCTTTAATTCCTTTTTGTTTCATTTTACTTTTAGTTGTAGCAATAAACTTCTTTATATTCTTTAAAGTTTGGTGCCTGCTTTTGCATTCCTCCCTGCTCTTATCTCACAGAAGGGGAAAATGTGAACAAAACCACTACACAGACTTACAACAACGTAAGTGTCCAAACTCTGAGGAGATTAGAAACTGAGAATGCTGGCTGAACCAATGCATAAACATCTACAAATAGCTGTAGATATTCCAGTTCATTTTAGCATGGGCTAACTGGAAGCCTGTGACCAAGGGCTGGTCTGTTTCGTTTTCTCTAAAGTAAATTTCCAAGTTAGTGCTAAGAGTAAACAAAATAACATGCATGCATGCAAGCTCAAAGTTAAATCTGTTATCTTAATACAGTCAAAAATACATGCATCTATTTAAGCTGCTACTAAACAGAGAGTACCAAGTTGTATTTCCTGCAGCTTGATCACTGCAGGTTATAAAAATTTAAGACTGGCAGGTGACTGATCACAAAGAAACAGGCCACTAAAGCAAACTACTTTCTGCTATGATCAACATGACTTTTGTTTTAAAACTCATGGTAAATGCATGCTAGAAAGTCACATCACTTACTCTTTTACACACCATGATGGGATCTGAAAACACAGAAGGTGGTTAAATATTTCTGCTCCTCTGGTTTACTAAGGTCCTAGCATTAAGGAAGAGACAAATAAGACTTAAAGGGCATTTTGTACTGCAGAAAACTGCTCATTTTAAATACCACATGATTGCACATGCTGTGTATTTGCTCTGCTGACTTCCTGTCGTTGAGTCACACATGCAACTGCTGCATCAAGCAGGCAGAATGCAAGTCTCTTGACATTATTGCTGATGGGTTCTAAGTATGAGTACACTTATATTTCATTCCTTCATGCTACCTTGAAAACAGCTCCTTTGGTAGATTTTCCTGGGGACAAACAGTTCTTATAGACAGTACCTGGTAATCCGTAATACTGAAACAAAGAAACAGAAGATACTCTCACCGGATCCAGCATGAAACAGTTGACACCTCCGGCAGAAGTGGCCAGGACCAGCATGGTGGCACTGCCATAGAGTGCATACCCAGCTGCCACGAGATTACGTCCAGGCTGTAAAGCATCTTTCCCAGAAGGTTCATCAGGGGACACCTAGAACAAGAAAGAGTATAGCCAATTTTACTTCATTTCTATTGCTGGTACATAACTGGCGTCTGGGTTAGGGACAGACTTCTGCTCCATATCCATGCATGAGGTGGCACAAATGCATCCATGATCCACAACTGAGATTCCTACTGGACGCACTAATACAAATTACATACAGGATACAAACACATTGATCTAGAAATGCTCTTCTAACTATGCCTAGAAGGAATGCAGGAAGCAGGAAAGGATTAAGGAGATAATAAAGAGCTATGTACCTCCTTCTAGGTGATGATGAACACAGCTCAGAGGAAAACTCTGAGGCACAGTTGAAAAGAAATGAAATATGACTCACAGAGTTCAAGGCTGATCAAAAGTACGGGGGATATTTTTTTGTTTTCTTTTGCTTCTTACAAAAATGGAGTTGAAAATAGCTACTTTGAGATGTATGACAACAAACAAAAGGTGACTGAAACGGACAGCTGGGTGTGTTTTATCTGATTTACTTTTTCCCCCATGTTGTGACCTGTAAGTCTGGTATTTCAAGCTCCCTCAGACAGGGTTTCTGCCTTTCAGAGTGAATTAGGCACTTCAAATGCACATGACATGTTTCAGCTCTGGCTTGTTTTTGAAGCCTGTCCCCAGGCTAACAGGACTATTAGTATAGAGAACAAGAAAACCTGAAAGCACATTCCCCAAGTAGATGACAACCACTTGGTTATTTTGCCTCAACACAAGTATTCATGAAACCTAAGACATTATTTTTTCCAAGGGGTGATTTCATTACCTTGCTAATTAAATATCAGCTAGGCTTCCATGTACCTATAGGTTCTCCATCTTCTAAGAGACTAATTCAAAACCTGACTAATTCAAATTCAAATCCATGCGTCTGTGAAATAACTTAACGCTGGCCCTGAAAGTCTCTTTCACAAACAAGTTTAGTCAGATTTTATTAAGTCTTCCCATGCAATTTTATTTCATCAAAAGCTGCATAATAACAGTTTTTTCTACTCTATATCCTTCCTTTCATATTTCTATGAAAGAATTTTACCTTTCTATAGATTGCAAAGATGGTCCCAATGGAAACAAGACAGTCAATGTTCGACGAACCATCTAGAGGGTCTATGCAGACTATGTATTTACCCTAGAAAATACAAAAGAGGGAACTAGATTAGTAACAATATTTATCCACTTGCCTCAAATAAAAACATTTCAGTAGGTAAATTTTCTCAGAGACTTACACAGTAATATAAACAAAAAGGCTGTAGTTTATGAAGGAATTGAATTCAGATGTCAGCAATTCTTTGGCCCAGATTTTATTCTTGATTACAACTGTGATTTGTACCAGACCAGAAGTTGAGAAATCTTTAAAGTACATAGCAGATGACAACACAGGAAAAGTGAAATTTTCTCATACACTTTTTAATATGAGGAAAAAAACGGGGAATACTTTCACTGGTTTAGTTTCATCTGTGTAATTAAAGGCAGTTCTGTGATATCCACCATCTAGGCTAAGTAGCACTTTCTCTTCTGTTAAAACATGTCTTTCTTAATAATAAGGGGGAAAAAAGCAAATGAAAATAAGTCTTTTTCATGCAGAGCTAAAAACTAGAGATATTAAAAAGCCCTTTAATGGCTGCTATGCCTAAACTATATATTTTCCTTTATTTGTGCTCTGAAATGGTCAGATATTACCTTAGCCAGGTAATCTGGGTTACTTACCCTGTAAGTAACCTGATCTTACCCTGGGTTTTGGGAGGTCAAAAAAGAAGTACCTGCCTTATTGCTGGATTAAGGAATCCCATAGATACAGGAAATTGCTAGTACAGGGGGACAAGCTGAATTAACTGTACCTTTTAAATGTTTTGTTCCCCCCTCATTTTATTTATAGATGTCTTAATAATAGTGTGCAACAACAGCGTTCATTTGTTTTCCATTTGATTTTATCCTGTGTGTCAGAAACTTATTTAAGTTCAGCAATGCTCTACTCTGCAAGTAGGATTTCTTGGTATGCATAGATAAAAACTGTATTGGTTCACATTTAGTTTAGAAACACACTGATACTGAGACCCGCCTCAGTGACCTTTGAGAATATTTGTTCAGATCTAAGGAAATCAAATGCCTAGAAAATCAATTTTGAAGATTTCTCAACAGGAAGAGAGAGAACTGCTTAAACAAAGCAAATTTTATTACACTTTTAAAGTTATGTTTCTGCTGTTCATTTTTACTAAATTTTTACTCAGATTTTTACAGGATCAGACCAAAATATTAGCTAGGAAATAGGAACTATCCCAAAAGTACATGCAGGCTTGTGAGTGTAAATAATAATAAATGTAAAAAATGCTTTTGTTTCAGTGTTGCTAAGTATTTCACGGGCTTCAAGGCGAATTTTCATGAATTAAAGACCTCAAGATTTGACCTGCAGGGAACAGCTCATCAGTGTCCTACTCATGAAGCAACATTTTAAAGGGGCTTGACTGACTCAGAGCATAGTTCCAGAGATTAGATGGGGATGAATGAAATGTCTTCTCTACAATAAGAAAAAGGCAGGAGAAAAAGAAGGTGGGGAGGAAAAACACAGAACCCCTCCCCCTTCCAAACGAACAAACATCAGTCTGCAGAGCAGAAATGACAGAAAGAACAAATATTGACTAACACTCTCTGCACCCATCACCTCCACCTTCATTTGCCAGTCTAGGAAAGTACCTGTTTTCTGAAACTCAGCTCAATTTTATTTTTTTAGATGTGGAGCAGTATACCTGTACAAGCTGATCTGAAATCAAGCAGGGAGAACTTTTAAAGCTACTAACCTGTTTTTCAGTTTCCACTATCACAGCATCTTTGTTTTCTTCTGACACGATAACACACGTACTGAAGGATGACTTGAGCATGTTGATCACCAGGTCATTGGAAAGAATATCCAGCTTTTTTACTTGATCTCCAGTCACATTGGTAGACCCAGCAATTCCATAGCTAGAGCAATTGCAAGAGAGAGTATTTCGTGAGAACAGAGCACTGTGTCTTCTAAAGTGTTCTGTTTCTTATGCCTGTAAAACCTCTTGTAAACATACAGCACTTTCAAATGGCATCTCAGGTCTCTAAGCCTGTTTATTTACTGCCCAGTGAATTCCTGCTGAGACCTGTTAACATTAGCTGTGGTTGCATATCGAGAAGTTGCTGAGAAATACAAAACAAGGAATTGCTTTTCAATAGTTTGTAAACTACAGGTAAACACAGCCAGACCAGGCTGTGAAGGCTGAGTTACAACTGTGCTTCTCAATGAGCTCTTAAGACCTATATATATTATTCCTGAATTCTAGGCTCTGCATACCCTAAAAGCTAAGAATTCATTTTAAAACTGAGTATTTTAAAAGTATATGAATATATTCTTTTTAAAATATGAATCTGTATGTGCATCTAACCACACTAGTTATGCTATCTTCTATATGTAATACATTCCTGATCAACAATATGATGTGCAAATTGCAGCAGAAAAAGTCTCCTCACAAATAAATCAACATATTTATGGTTTCATGTTTTCAGTTTTGACTTTAAGTAGTAAACATTTTCTTGGGGAAAGAAGTAAGAAACAGAAATGAGAAACACAAATAAAATGCTGTGAGCTAATCAGAATCAAACCATCTGGCAAACGGAAGTACCAGGAGACCTTATGATAGGTGATTTTGTAAGCACACAAAACAGAGAAAGGGGAAGCTTAGCTCTTATAAGAGAAACACAATAGCCCGCTCGGCACACATTCAGCTGACTTTTATGTATATCAGCTACAGTTCATTGATTAGGCTGAACACTGGTATTTCAGGTTTTATGAACACACTACTTTAGCAATGCATTGCATTTCTTCAGTTTGATACATGAGACAAAGAAAGACATAATTCTCTGTCTTTCTCTGCTTCAGTGGCTTGAATATTTTTCTGCAATTGTGAAAGTGCTTTTAGAAAAAAATGTACTTTGAACACCATGCTTATGTGGAGGCACAGCAGCACAGCTCTCACACCTCATCTTTTGGGGACTCCTGGGAGGGGAAGACAAGGTATCAGGTGTGGAGCCTGCAGCTGGGAAGGGTCTGTATGTCTTTCTCAGCTGTTCTGCACCTCCCCTACCAAGCAGCACTAAGCATATTGCTGAGTCTGAGGATGGTCCAAAGAAATGGATTCCAGTGATCCCTACTTGTTCACATTCCCTGACAGCAAAGCAAAATCTCACCACTGCTTATAAAATGCAGTCCCACAGTAGGAGATGCACTGTTCAAGGAGGCTTACGAGTCCAAAGCCTGCTACCCTAGTGCTTCTGGAGAGTCAAACCCCCTGCCCAGGGGATCATAAGGCAAGTCTACGGGAACAGATACCAAACCTGTGGGCAGCTGCCAACAGACACACATGTAGGACACAAAAGGAATTGGGCCTTAAGCTTACAAATCAGGTTACAGCTAGGAAACCCTAGTCTGTATTGATAGATATAGGAGGCATATGAAAGGGCTAGCACATAACAATTAAAAATTACCACAGGTACATGCAGTCTGAAGTCAAAACAGAAATATAGTTCAAACATACATAAAGTGGAGGATTTTTGCCTTTTTTCTTATTATATTTTTCACTGCATGGTTTGTAGAGGCAAATTCATTTTCTCTTTACAACATTTTCCATTAAGTGATGAAGTAGTCCGTATCTAAAGCCTTGATCAGCACACAACTGGGCTTATGAACAACAATGTAAAATACTTAGGAGGATTAGTTACTTACAAGCAGTTTTACCTACTTCACACTTCAAGAGTTCCAGTCTCCTTCTGATGCATCTCCAGAACAACACCCCTCTGACTGGCTGACTACAGACACTACCATTCCTAACCAGTGCCCTTCCTAAAAGGCTTAGACATTCAAAGTTTTATAGAGAAACTCTAGTTGCTGTGATGCAATATGCAAAAAACCCACTCTGAATTTGATTACACACCTCAAAGCATAAAATGGTGCTTTGATATCAAGCAATATGCAAGGAGCAATAAGCCGTATTTTGCTAGGCTTTGTCTTTCAGTATATTCGGTCTTATAGTTTCAGGCACCCACACCTGCTGAAAGTATTCATGAAGTTCTATTATCGGCAGACATTTCTCAAAGACTGGATGCCTTATACTATTGACGAGTTATAGGACCTGTATCACTTGAAAAAAAATCAAGAAACCAAGATAACGAAAGGAGTTACTTTCAGCTCTGTGCAAGAGGATGGGCTGATGTAACCCCACTCACGGGCTTTTCTGGTGAAAGAAATACCCATCCTCATCCTCATTCCGATACCACCACCCCGGAGGCAGCAGGATGCCCTGGACCCGCGGGGATGCGCGAAGGGGCGGGGTGCACCCCGGGACTCACAGGTTGGCAATGCCCGCTTTACGGACGGCGGTGGAGATGGCTTTGATGGCAGTGCAGAGGGAGTTGAGGAGCTGCGTGAACTCCCCGGTGCCCTTCGCCCGCCTGCCTTCCTCCATCACGAAGCGGGTCATGGTGATGACATTGGTGTCGAAGGTGGAGCGATCCGTCATGGTGGCGGCGGGCGCGAGTGGGGCCGCAGCCGCCAGCAGCGCCACTTGGCCCGGCGCGGTGGGGCGGGGCCCGGCGGGCAGGGGCGGGGCCGGCTGGGCATGAGGAAAGGGATCCTACCCCTCCGTCCCACGGGCACTCTAAAATATCCGCGGCGGGAAGCGCCCGCCGCACACTTTTTTTTTTTTTTTTTCTTTTTTTTTTTTTTCTTTTTTTCTTTTTTCTTTTTTTCTTTTCTTTCTTTTTTTTTTAAAGCAAATCTCGTCTCGTACATCGAGGTTGGAGAGAGACGAGGTAAGGATGCTTTGGGCATTCGTTATGTGAATGGCACAGAAAGTCAATCGACACATGGATGCTGGTAGTACTTAGTGTTTGCAGTGGTCACACTTCAATGCTAACGGTCCTGAAACTGTGCCCCAAAACTCAGAAGTCAGCTTTGTTTCACCACTTGATTGCAAAACTCCGTGTGTGTCATTGTGGATCATAGTCAACTGCACACAACCTACAGAGCAAGGTTAGTATCTTCTGCTGTACAGGAATGCTCTCATCCTGACTCATCAGTACAGGCAAAACACACATTTAGTAACCGATTCCATCAAGTATTAACTTATTCTGCGTACAGGGATCATGCTGACCCCGCACGTCCCAACGTATCCAACATCATAAAAAAACTGCAAGGAAACAGCCCCTGGCAGTTGGACCCAATGAGACTTTTATAACAAACTCTCCAGACCTGTCCAATAGAAAGATGTAGGCTGAGTCTCACTTCAAAAACTAGAAGTTAATGCACCTCACACAAATATTGATGCAAGGGAATCTAGGCCCTCCTGAATCTCTTTCCTTTTGGTTCCAGCCTTCCTGATTTTGCAGCAAAATCAAGCAATATGTTTTGCTGCTTATGTTTGATCAGAAAAATCCAATCACTAGTAAAGGAAACCAGGTTCACTCAGCACCTGACCCCAGATACACCCTTTCACACAATAATTTGAAAAACACAATCCAGATTTGTTGTACTAGCCATTATTTTATATTCATGTTATCTAAGAATATGAATATTAAAAAAATTGATTACTTTTCAGTAGAATACATTCACGAGTTGAATAAGCACAGTCTGAAATTCTAAACTGAAACCACAGATTGAAATCATTCCAAATGATGTCAAACACAGGGCATGTTTTTTACAAGATGCATGTCTTTGCATATATACATACATTCTATCTTCATGCAAAGCACATTGCATATCCATGCATTAAATACTTCAAAGGTATGCATAAATGTCTTCTCCTGAAAGTGTACACAACTTTGGCCTAATTCTCCCACGCCCAGTATTACAGACACTCCTGAAGGTATTAGATATGAGTAGCTGTAATGCTCTTCTGAATGAGATATTTCAGTCTTCGGCAAGTGGTTAACAGCTCAGTATCATGAAAATATTATTTTAGAGGCAGGTGGATTTGGGAAAATTTACAAAAACATTGAAGTTAGCTCATTCTTTAAGGGAAAACAATGCTTTACAACCATCTAGAGCAGCTACTGCAGTCTCAGTTGTAGAGAACAACAAATAGCAAAGACCCAATAAAATTTTGGATGAGTGTACTTAAAGTGGGTAGCAGCAAGGAGGCAGAACAGCCTGGGAATATATGAGTTATGGTAACAAACCACAGAGTCTCTGACTAGGGGCAGTTTGCCTTAAATGTGAAGACTCTAACAAGTACATGAGTAATCTGCAGGAAGAGCTGTACTTCAGTATAAAATAGTCAAAACTGGTTCAAAATATACTTAAGGTTTGATATCTATGCCTGAGGATAACTAACTTCTTCCATCTTACTCACAGGGCTACGCATACTCTCCTTGAGTGGATGATGAGGTTTTATCTCAGAACTTTTGAGGTTTGTGAGATGAGTGGGACAGGAGTTTTACTCCTTCATTCCCACTATGGAAGCCAGGTAGAAACAAGTACTGTGAACTGAAATTGCAATCATTTGAAAGGATGCTGATTTCATACAAGTCCATCTAAATGTGCATTTTCTACTGTGGGGAAGGAGAATAATTATTTTCAGCCTCTATAGCATGTTTTTAATCTTCTGAATATGAGGCAAATCAGTAGAACACTGAGATTAATCCACTTCCACACGCCTGGCCTTAGAATGTATGCATACATTGGCCATTTCTGAAATTCCACTATAGTACAGAAAGTTGACTTGACATTAATTAATATATACCCAGTGACTGAGGGTAGACAAGCCATGCAGCCCTACAGCAACCATGCTGTGTGGTAACTATAAAATCAGGTTAGGTTGTGAACCTTTGCCTTTAGAAAACAGTAGTTAAACATTTATTGAAAATGAATTTGTGGATTTGAGAAGGTCAGTGCTGGTTGACTAAACATTGCTGAAACAGCTCACTTCTACACAGAAGAAAACATGGACTTGTTTGCGTACAGATGACGTCAACTAGACACTGTTCACAGCAGTTTTAAAACTGTAAGATTACAAATCCATGTTACAAATCAACTACTTTGAAACAAACATTTCCCCAGCACATAGCATCCCAGTTGTGTAATTATTTTGAAAATAAGACGAACACTTACGAGAAATCCTTCATTATAAATGTTGCATCTTGTAGGTTCAAATGACAGCATTAAGACAAAAGCAGTGAAACCCCTTTACAAAGGACTTCCCCCCCCGAAGAGTGTCCATGTGGGAAAGCCGGCTTTACATCCCACTTTTGCTGAAGAAGAACTTTCTTTGTGCAGAAGTCTCACAACTGCAGAAATTTTGTGCTGGTTGGGTGGACAGAGGGTAAGATACAGCAAGTCACACTGGGATCATTTGCAAGGCAATGTCACACCTCCCGTGCAGATGCTCTCTACTGTGTGGCGCCATGATGATTAGAGCTGGAGCAGTTCAAAGGGGATGAACGAGGCAGATCATCTTGGCGGCTGCAAGAGATAGATCAGGGGGAAAAGGGGAACTGCACACAGGAAATGAGGAAGATTTCTAAATGTACATTAAATCTTTTGCCTTCTTTGCCTCAGAAAGTATTTCATTTTGCCTATGTGAATTTCCTATGTGGGAAAGGGTCCACACATAGACAATAGAATAGAACTTTGATTTATAGCTGATGTTTAAACTTAGGTTATTATGAGTACAAATTGGCTAAAAAATAATTTCTTCATGTAGTAGATGTAAAAAGGGCTTAATTTGATATTATGCATTATATTACTATGACTGATAAATAAGTAGAATTGAACAATGAGGTTGATATTTATTAATTAATGTGAAGGGATTTTCCCGTGCCTGGTGCCCTCTTGTGGGAGTGGGAACACTGTCAGCATTTCATTGTGAGGCCAGCGCATGTGAGAGTACCTTTGCATTTTTCTGGAGGGGGACAAAGAACTTAATGTGCAGGCAGTAGACCCTGGAAAGGAAGTCTATATAACTCTGAAATACAGATATTGAACCACAAGTTTTAAATCTCTGTATTTTTTACTTATCCACAAGATTCTACTAGGCAAACAGAGCAAAGATATTAAATATAAGCACTGCATTTGCTACCACTTCTCACCTTGTAAAGTGTATAAATGAAAAGTGTTTTAAATAACCACACCAAGTCTAAACCAAACCAAACCAAAAAACCAGAAAGAAACCACAAAACCACTGTTAAAACCAGATGGAGATTTCAATGCTGTGAGATGAGATTTCAAAACTAAGCTAAGAAGGTAAGTAAAGTGGAGTTATAGTTATATACTTATAATAGTTCCTTTGCAGAAATAAATAACTTCTGTCAATACTGAGTGACATGATGTCATGATTACATGATACAATTTGTCAATGGAACAACCGACTGGAAAAAAAAAGATTATTTTTTACATTTAAGCTGAAAACCTTCGAAATTCAAGGGTGACAGAGGAAGGACGGGAAGGTATAAATGGTCAAACTCCATTCTCAGACCCTAATCCTAAGTTAGATTGCTGGGAAAGGTTTTCCATTAATGTCCTTGCAGATTTATTTGCTGGGTCAAATACCTATTTATATTATGATATTTCCAAGTACAATCTGTCCAGGTTTTTCAGATCCTCTTCTTCAGGAGGCATTACATGGACAGTGTCACAGAGGTTCAGCTGTGATGGTCCAACTCATTGTTTTTTAGTGATGGTAATTTTAACTGCACATGGTTCAGTTCAGAATTTCTAGATAATCTGTGTTAATCAGCACAACTAAAACTGTTTTCCTACATAAAGGGACAGAAGAGAGAGTGTTTGGCTTTTTCTGGTTTATTGACAGTGTGAGGAGGGTCTGATCTGAACTCTTCTGGTAGTGAGATACATGCTATAGAGCATGATGCAGAAATGCAAAATAATAGCCACAAAATCCTCCTTTTGTGTACATGCTGAAAAATGTGGCCAAAAAATGAATGAGTGACCGTTTAGATGGTCATTCTCTGTTCATCTTTATTGTAAGTATTTGTCAAATCAAGCCACTACAGTATTCTGTTCCATGCCTGAAGTAAAGTCAATAAACCTTTTTAAAATTACTGATAACTATTACATTTTAAAAAATCCATTTTATCCATAGTTTGCATAGTTTCCCACAGCTTTTGAATTCTGAATAAGCATTAACTAATCCTTATAATTACATTGTGATGTAGGAAGGGAGGTAAAGAAAATCAAAGAAAAAACTTTATCCTGTGCCCTAGAGAAAAATTGTGCCTGCATGAAAAACTGACTAGTTACTTTGGGAATTCACTCAGTTTGAAAAAGAATGAAGGAAAATGGGATAATGAAGTATTTAATTCAAATATACAAGAATTACATTTGCGTGGGTTTTTTTTTGCTCTACTAACTTGGCATTTTTTTGATGATACAACTGTGAACAGTAGAGAAGAAAGTGGAGAAGGGACATACCAAGCACATACTGGGCCAGCTCTGGAGAACTGAAAAGAAAGTTCAACACATACAGCTAGGACGTTACTGCAAGGTAGTATGACTTTACAAACAGGAATGAGAGGTGGGTGGAAAGAATACTTTAGATTGCTAAGGAGTCCGTTTGACTGTGATAGGATTACTAAACAGCAGCTCAAAATCCTCTTACATTAACTTAGTTATTAGGATAACTATAAAATCCAGTTCTAAAGTCAGATTTTATCTTAAAACTTCCCATCATTGCTGCAAATAGACTTTTCTTACTGATGGCAGTAGTAGCAAATCATCTCCTTTGACAATGAGAGTATCACACCCTCATGGCCGTTTAGTGCTTTCTCTGTACAGCCTTTAGCATGTGAGGGATCTGGTCTACAACTGAATCTTGTAGGTGACAGTGCAATACAGAAAAGGCAGTCACCACTCTTGCTTGAGATGTACGTTGAGCAATTTTGTCTTGACATTATATGGGGGTTTTTTTGATCAAATGATCTATTGTAAAATCAAATTCACCCATTCATGAGTACACATACAGGTTTAAATGGAAAGCATAATTTTTAAGAACACTCAAGATGCAGTTTCATGACTCGCACACAGGTGAAAGGGTTGCGTAGGTTAAACTCCAGCTGTTGCCTTGCATGGTCCCAGTGCCAGTTCATCACACAACACAAGGCCAATACCCAAAACACAGTATGTGTCAAGACAGGAAGAAATCAGTCTAGATGGCAATGTCAGAATTGGCTTTTGATCACTGGGAAAAATATTTCCATTTCCTCAACCTCCAGTATCCAGGTGCACTGGTTCCCATTTGATTTTATGAAGAGGTGACCCCCGTGGGGGGGATGAGCATGAGTGGATGCTTGGAGCACGGGGTTTCTCTGTCCCTGTTCCCTGGTCATGTGTACCCCAAATCCTGTCCCCCATTGGTCAGTTTGAATGTAGCCCGCGGGAGTTCTGTACTTAAGGGAGTGTTCACGGGACCCCGGGGGGGTTGTTCCAGACCTGTTCTGGGGGCAGGTCTCTGTCGGAGTCCCTGCCGGGCTCCGGCCATGTGCGGCCAGGGGGAATAAAATCTGAAAACATCTATCAAATATCGTCTCCTTGATTCTTCCACGGGCCAGGGCTGTCTCCCAGGGAAAGGTTGCAGCCACCCCACTGCAACAATTTTAGAATGTAGGTTTGAGAGCTGAGGGGCATACCTAGCTCAGGGTTCACCTCCTGCAGTACCAGCTAGAGGTGCTGCTTAGGAGAAGGTGTGAGCCTGGCCTACACACTTTCCCTTCCTACTCCTTCCTTACATATGTGGACAAGGGGTGCTAGAAAGTGCACCCCTGTCTGTTGCTGTAGTGGTGCAGCTGTTTTTCTGATCAATAACCGAATAGGAAGCCATAACCTAAACACTAGTGCATTCCAAGATATGACTCTGTCACCCTAGGAGCCTGTTATATTATTAGGCAGGGGTTTCTCTTTCTGTGAATCTGAGGAAAGCGGCATGAACACAGAGAGAAGTCAACAAGGATATCAAGAATATGGCTGGAGAAGCACTTTTTTGGTGTCAGTCAGAGGAAATCACAGAATCACAGAACCGGTTAGGTAGGAAGGGACCACGGTGGGTCATGTGATCCAACCTCCTTTCTCAAGCAGGATTATCCCAGAGCACGTGGCACAAGGTCGTTTCCAGATGTCCTGAATATCCCCTCTGGGGGAGACTCCACAGCCTTTCAGGGCAATAATCATAAAATGGTGTCAGAAAAGAAATGAAATCAGGTGGTCAGTCATAGACACTTCATTTGCGAAAAAGTCACTCGGTTTACTGCCGGCTTGCCCTAGGCAAAGAGAATGTGCAGTACCAAGGCTTCGCCATCAGATGGCAATGCTTATTTATGACAAACCACTGCGAAACCAGAGCCTGGCAGCCCTCCGGAGCCAGAAGAGGCTGATCTGGGCAGCTTCATGTGCCTATGCCTTAGAAAGAGGTAGTGACGCTCTTAGGACTGATGGTGACAAAGTAAACGGAGGGGAACGGAAAGGTTGGCTCTCTCCATCTATACCAGTAGGCAAGAAACTGACACTGTATTTCCAACCTACTGCTAATACAAAATCATTACGTAAATCCTACTGGAAATGGTGCATTCATTATCCTGAGATCTCTGCTTGTGCTCAATGAATACTTCACACACTCCGATGTCTGCATCAGTCTTCCCAGTCTGGTTGCTTTCAGTTTCCAGTAGTTCAGCAGTACATAATTAGACCTTCTGTATTTGACATCCTTAAGTTCTGCTGTTGGTTGGTGATGGCTAGAAATACTATTTTTTAGTACAGTAGTTGTTTAGGATTAAGGGCATGATTTCACAGAAGTAATTATTGGCGTTGTACAGAAAGAGAAGAAAAATGCAGTCCTTGTCCTACACAGTCCAGAGTCTCAGAATAAGAGAAAACAGAAAGAAAGAGGCATATAGAGATGTCCCTGGTTTTACGGAGCTACTGCAATGCTTCCACTGCCATCCAAACTTTACTGTCAGTTATTCACTTTTACCTCTTTGCACACTGCAGTCTAATGTTGACCTGTGAATGGCATTTTGCTAATGTGTGCTGCATATATCACCTCAAGGAGAGAAAAAAATTTTAAAAAGGGTTTTGGGGTAAAAAAATTAAAAATAACCTGTGAGAATTACATAAATTAAGTTGGGAAAAAAAATTTCAATGCACAAATTGTGTGAGACTGCCAAGTAACAGCCCTAACTCTTCCAGCTTACATAAACAAAAACCAGCAAACTGTCTTTGTACATTCCGTGCTTCCTTCTGTTCACAAACCCAGATTGCAGGTTTGGCCATTTACAGGCTGAATACCAAAACCAACTAAGTAGGCCCTATGTGTGTTTTGTGACATGACACCCTTATGAGACAGGACCCAAAACATCCTGCCCTCAGCTTCCACCATGTCTTAACTGCAAAGGATGAGCAAGCACTGTGAAATTCTAGGCATAGCTGGAAGTTGATTTAGCTTATTTTTATAGGGGAAAGAAGATACCTTTTTTTATCATGACTAAAATAATTTCACTTTCATGCCACAGATACAGGCCTTACTAGGGCATTATACATGTATTTTATTGATTACAGATGTTATAGCTACATAGTGTTCAAGGTGAACTAGATGGTCTAGAGCAGAAGTCTCTAAATATTTTTTTTTATTGTGCACCCACATAAGTCAAAATTTCTTGAGTATGCACTCAAATATATGTACGCTTATTTATTAATTAAATACAGGTAATATTATATTAATGTTAGGCACAGTAATAAAATATACACAAAATAGAAATGAAAAATGTATGACATAAAGATAAACAACATTTCAAAAATTTACTTTATTTAATTACTTAATGATAGAAATATGCTTTCTTCCTGCACCACAGTGTCTTGACTTGTGTATCCCATGGGGTACAGCAATGCCAGTTGGGAGATGACTGTTCTACAGACAAAAACTGCAAGGTCTAATATCCATTGTCTCATATCCAGCCAAAAGGATACTTCTGTTCTGATTTACACAGGATATGATGTGTCTCTCCATATCCATTTAACTTTTATGTATGTGGATGGCTGCAAGCAAAACGTGTTCATAGGTGAAAAGGATTTAAAGAGGTATATCAAGACTGACACCTACAGGTTGGTAAGATCCTGGGATCTCACAGAGCAGACAGAACAGATTTTGGGGGATAAAAAGATGTATGTGGCTGCTTCTTTCTGAAGTATTTGAGCATTAAACCAGTTTCATGCAAGTGTTTTTTAATGGCATTTTGGGGAATACTTCAGTTTGAAATTTAATGGAGAAGTGCTTTTAGAAACAAAAGAATGAGATTAAATCACATAAAAAATCATATATTGAGAAGGGGAAAAGTGAAAAGGGGACAATAGGCAAACAAGGAAACAAGAATGGAAGAAAAATATTATTGCACTACTTTAGAACAGAAGAAAAATATTATTGCACTACTTTAGAACAGGAACCAGTGCAGCTTATGAAACGAGATGTTCACAATACTTGTGAAAATCTCATGGCGGAAATATACAGATAATTTCTCCAATGCTAACACTGTCTTTTAAAATACTTTTTTGCAATCTTGCATAGGAACTTCATTTTCCCTGATTTTTATGTAGCATCTTTATGTAATACAGTCTTCAGCTCCTAAACTTGAAAACATTCATATTTAACCATAATTTATCAAGATATACTATATTATTGCCTTAGTAACACCAGGATAATATTAAGGTATTACAAAGGCAGTAATATTGTGCAATTAGAATTTTAAAATATACCTTCTGAGAAACCACTGAGACATTCTTACTGTTTGACTTTTTCAGACCCAAAAATGATTGGTTAAGTTAATTTAAGAAGTCCCTGCCACTCCTCCCATTTTTTGGTCATGTAGAAACGGCCTTCCATAGGGAACTCTAACTGACATACCAAAATCCTTAAGCAAGTGTTTTAGTCAGGAGTTTCAGCATTCAAGGCAAAAGACCTTGAATTCCCAGTCCTACCTCCACTCAGACATACCTCTTGTTAAAGCACTGACTCCTGAGAGGCCCCGTCTAAAGCTGGATGGGAGATACCCCCTCCCACCTCTCACAGCATCACATGGGAAGTTTTTGGTCTGGTCACATGAACCCAGCTGAACAGTCACAACTGCTATGAGAGAGAACAATACCCCCATGCCAGATTTTAACAGTTCAAAAACTTTTCAACTACAAACCTAGGGCTACTCAAGCTTTTGAGGAAACACTCCAGGTTATCAGTATTTGCCTGAAGTTTTTAGGGTCACAGTTCTGCAAATAACTTGAAAGCTACAGTGAGCACCAGATCTTAAACCAAATCTTAGCTCACCTAGTAGCCTCTGCATATCCTACATCATATCATAGCTGTTTGGCTTATAACCCAGTTCTTACATTTATACAATGTCATTTGAGCCTTCCACACAGAAGCATAAGTTGGATGAACCACACTAAAGGTAAAAATGAAAACAGAGTTAAGCAACAGATAGATTTCTTGACCTGCATTCTTCTTAAAAGCTGCAAATGAGCCATAGGCTGCTGTGGCAATGAAGAAACCCACTGATTCCTTTTTTGGCAGCTTTCAGATCTATGAATGCTTAATGATACATTTAAAGTAAATAAACCCTGTTCTCATATTTAGCCCATTTTTTTCTTTCACTAACTTAGCTTTTTCTTGTCTACAGTCTAAAACAAGTAGTTTTGGACCTGGAAAAGGCCTGTGCCATTCCACTTTCTTTTTTTTCCCACCAATAATCTCATCGTTTCCAAATAATAACACATATTTAATTCACTTTAATATATTCACATTAGTGTCAGGGAATGCATGTTCCAAAGGCCTGTCTGAATAAGTACAAAATTTCTGAGCGGGCATGAGCTATGGTTATTTTGCTTAATATGAATGAATTTTGCTGCAGGTATACTCTGTTGGTAGAGATTATATCCTCTAGTCAAATTATCTTGTCAGAAAATTTGTGTGTCCTGATTTTACATTAATTATCCAAATATTTAGCAAGTATGTTCTTGCTTCCCAGTGAACTCCTTTTGTTCGAATGCTTTTCATAAAAGCATTGCTATCTAAAATGGCTTGGGGAATGTATGGCATTACTTTTTAATGGAAAGATAGTTTGGGGATTCTAGAAGAAGAAATTAAATTCCTATGTGCCACCTTTGTTGCTGGTCTCATGGAAAGCCTTACAAAGCTGACGGGTACTCGATAGGTAGGACTGTGGCAGGAGGGTACAGGGTTTCTGCACAACGCCATGCACACTTTTTTAGCCCGTGTTCCATGAGCTACTTATCTTCAGACCTTGGTCACAACTGCCCTTTCCCTCTTAAAGCCAAGCCAGGAATGCTTCTTAGAGGCCGACAGAATCTGAATAACAATGTACTGATACGCTGTCAGAGTATATCAACAACAGGGAGAAGGTAAAGGGTTTTGTTTCTTGATGGTCTGAATAAAAAAGAGCTCTGAAGAGATATGAAGTAAAAAAAAAGATATACAAATTAAAAATAATGTTTCTCTAAAATAAGGAGAGTGTTTGAATTAATAGCATGTCAGTGAAATGCTGGGAATCTCACTCTGACAGAATAGCAGGCCACCTCTATACTAGGATGTATTTAAAACCTGATTTTGAACATTTGTTTTGGAAATGTAACCCTCTGTTATCTAGATCTGAGTTTTGACTGCAGGAGGACATGCACTGCAACTGTTGGGATAACTCTTAGTTATTTTTTGAATGAGCTTCAGTGTCTTGCTGTCTGAATAGCTCTTGTGTCATACATTGTCTCCTCCTTTTTCTCTGCCAAGAAAATCTGGTAGGTTGTGGTCTTTGTCTTTGCCTATAATTTTGTACAGTCACTAAAGAGCGTGATGTTAAACTTGTGTGAGGTGACAGTTCTCACTGCCACTGAGTTTTTACTTTGGATTCTGTTTCAGATGTTTGTTTGTTTGTGGTTTGTAGGTTTTTTTCTTACCCAGCCCTGTTGTCTCAGTCTCTTTCCCAAGTTCTTAAAAAGTTTGTATCGCTATTAATAAGTAAGACTCCACAGCTCAGACTCTATTAACATCTCTGTAAACTGGGGAAAAAGAGAGGATTCTTGGTCTTCCTCTTAGGTTTCAATCTGCTCTGTAGATTTAAGATTAAAAAGTGAGGAAAAATCATTCTACCCAGAGAAGTAAGCAGGTGTACTCTTGCAGAAAAAAAGAAGTAAAATCTTGGCCAAATGAGTGGTTACTACATCTATATTTTCCCGGGTTTGGAACTTGTAATTCTATTTTCAATCTGTTAATTTCAGTTTACACAAAAAAATAAAAGCAGAAGATGGCTGGAAATGCTGATTGCTTTGAAAAAACAGCCTATAGCCAAAGGCAAGATAAATGTGCTTTACTGAACAAGCAGAGTAAGAGCTATCTGGTGGCTATAATCAACCTATGAACTAAGGTAAATAGAGGCATATTTTAAATTCTACCACACTATAGGAACTTAAGGATATATTTGAACATGAAATAAAAAACTATAATGATTTATGTAAAACTGCATGCTTTGAAACGAGGTGTTGTAATGACTCATAAATCAGGGACTCATGGTTACCATGAATAGTAGTGGTGTAAGAACCCGGATATTTGAATGAATTAGTGGGTAGGTATACCTAAATGTTAGTCTGTTTCTCTGTGTTCATTGAAGGTCAAAACTTCGAATTATCAGTGGAAAACTTCACGCTCTAAAGTAACCAGAAAGCCAAAGGCCACTCTGATGGACTGCCAGAAGTATCGCATGAGCCATTACCGTCACATTGAAACTTCCAGTGGAATTAAAATTGAAGAAAAATGGAAGCAACACTAACGTGAAACATGCTGATCTGCTATGTTATTACAATTTTTCTTTATCTTACACAATTATAACAGTCAAAAGGTCAGGCTACGAAATGCCAAGAACATCCCCATGGCTGATTTGTTTATCCTGGGAAAGCTTAAGAAGGACTGCATGGGCAGTCATAAAATTTTAAGGATCTATGGTAGATCTCTGTGCAAATAACACCTTCATTTTTACGGTAAAGTAGTCCAGTCAAACAGAAACAGGTCACTCATCTCCAGTGATGAGCCCATTTAGGCCCTAAGAGTACACCTTATTTTAATCCTTCTCTTCCAATGCCTTTTACCTTCCCAGTGTAACTCTGAAAACACAGCCGCTTAATGTGCCAGTTCAGAGGGCTCTTGCCAAAACTCAACTGCAACCTACTCTTCAGCTGACCAAAACTGATACTTACGTGCTAAGCAGTAAGTAGTAGTTCATACGTGGCATGAAACAGGAAAATGAAAACTAGGAGAAGTCATGTCACCATATTCTCCCTGAATTACAACCAACAGAGATATCACATGCAAATTAACAATTACATTTACAAAAACAGCAGAGGATTGAGTGATGTTTTTTTCTCCTGAAAAGGGTCCTTTTAAACACTAACTCTTTTTGGTTAAACTTTCAAGAAGACCTGAAAGTTCTCTTTCATTCACTGATTGTGAATAAAATTGCACAAAATTGTTGTCAATTTTTACTCTTTTTTAGAAAAATACAAATGTGTAATGAGAAGGTTTCTTCTTGGACTTCCGTTGAATTCCCAGTTATTTGAGACTTTCAGTTCCCTCCCCAATAGTGATATAGATCCATTGAGGTACATGACAGAACTGAGACCAGGTGACTCCCTTTAGCTTAGCATTTACAGTCTGTGCCACTTGTCCAGCAGCCAGATCCACAGGAACTGATTTTTATACAGAAGTGTCATTCAAATTCTGTCAGCATGGCTGACTGAAAAAGATGACCATTAGATTATGTACCAGGTATATCAGATTGTGGGCACTGGATGCAAACTAAAAGCCAACGTAAAGTAGTTCCCCCAGCTAGAATTTAATACTGGAAAGGACTCTGCCTGATTGATCAAGTTCAATTTCCTCACAGCCACACACCAGAGATAAGAGTTATCAAATGGACAACCATCTACAAATACCTGCTCTGACACCTGCAATCTACACTACACCTGCTCTTTTCTAGCATCCAGCAGAAAGATGATGTCAATAATTGGCACAGATGTACTATCTGCGTGCAAGAGCAGAGGTCTAGGTAGGCAAAAAAACCTCTCCTGGTGTCACAATGCAGACCATCCCCTGTGCTATAGAAAGAGACAAGGCAGCCCATCTGACTCCCACGGAGACAAGGACAGCAGTGAAAAGAGTGTATGTGAGAAAGAGAAAAAATCCAAATATAATGTCACGTGACTGAACATGGAAAATTCAGGACCATGAAGATAATAGGTCAGTTTCACTAATTCCCTCATATACTGAAGAATGTATCTCATGAAGTACACTAAGCAGTGGAAAAACCGAGGGGCAAGAGGTGTCATGAGGTGCCAAAGTTGTGTATGAATCCAACCATTAACTATAGCGTTTGCAATGACTTGCTCCTGACAACAATGTACGCTCAGGGGATTTCAGGATAAGGAATCTTATCACTTTGTTCCTACGTTGCTTGGAAAACAACAGCTCCATTCTTTACCTTTGTTCCACTTCCTATCCCATTAAAACCAACTGAAAGTTATGAGAGGAAACACATCAGGAAAAGGTCTTTATACCTTTCCCAGTGACTTCTTTCTTCTTTGCATAGGGGAGACAAGACCAGGCCTCCAAAAGTCTAAAGTGTTGCCTAGTTCTAGCAGAGACACATCTTTTTTGTGCTAGAGAACCGTGGAGTGCTCACCAGAGAGATATGAACTCAAACACAGAAGGAAATCTGTTAAACATCATGCGTGACTTCGTAAAACTCAGTTTAAAATTTTGTCTTCAGGCAGAAAGTTTTGAAATGTTCTTTTGTAAAGTCATTTGTCCAATTTGTCTCCATTAATGGAGGAATTGTCCCAGAGAATTACATGGTGTATTTTGTTAAAAAATCCAGTGTACGGGAAACTTAAAGGAAAGGAGGAAACGAAGAGATTATGAGTGTGTTTGATTACAGAAAGAGAATAGATGAAAAAATAAATATATATTATGACAATAAAGAATGAGCAAACACAGCATTTTGAGTTATTGTGATAAGAACTTATTTTGGGGATATTTCTGTTATGGCATATGTGGGTGATCCCATGATGAACTAGTAGTAAAATGGTAAGATCTTAGTACGTGACAGTTGTCATTTGC